>JAPDVR010000009.1:18627156-18717156 GCA_026230005.1 Gila orcuttii
TAGATAGATAGATAGATAGATAGATAGACAGACAGATAGACAGACAGACAGACAGACAGACAGATAGATCTGGGGACTTGCGCAGTGCCACTGACTTAGCCCTGCGCGCCACCAAGACCACCGCTCAGGCGATCAGCAGAGGTATGGCCAGTTTGGTTGTGCTGGAGCGCCACCTCTGGCTGAACCTGACGGAGATGAAGGACGCGGACAGAACCGCTTTCCTCGATGCCCCAATCTCCAACACCAGCCTTTTCTGAGTGCTACACTGAGGCGCATGCGACACTTTCTGCCCAAGAGTTCAAGCTCGGCTTCAGGGCGCCCTAAGAAAAGGCCGCCCCCTCAGCCCCGCCCAGCGGCTGAGGGCCACTGGCTAAAGCCTGCAAATCACGCTACCCATTCCCGGAACGTCAGGGCCCCCGACCCAAGCTTGTGTTGGACCCTTAGCCTCGGAAGACCTCCTAGTCGAGTGACGGGGGAAAAGAGAGGGTTAAAGTCCCGCCGCGGCCGGACCTCCCTCGAAGAAAGCTTGTGCGCTTCTCTCAGTCTCCTCTTCAGTTCAGGTGACTGGAGATGTTTTAACTGCAGTAAGTGGGCCCGTTACAAAACACGCACCTCTGCAAACAAATGCTGTTTTAGCAGCGACCAAAATAAAGAAAAAAAGAGCACTTTTCTATTAACCCCCCCTATAACTGCAGTCAATGTGCCCGCTGGAAGGAGCACACCACTGCAGAAAAACGCTGTTTTTACAGCGGCTCAAGGAGAGCAAGATCTGAGTGTTTTCCCAACAGCCCCCCTTACAGTTCGGGAGGCTGGAAATGTTCAAAAATCATACAAAGCACACGCCACTGATAACAAAAGCTGTCTCTATAGCAAACCCAAGCACACTCGAAAAGGGGCCAGGAGGCTCAACCCGCCTCGGCCCCCCTCTGTCCCTGCCTATGACCTGTCTGTGGTCCTCAAGGCCCTTAGGGGACCCCCGTTTGAGCCACTCCAGACGGCTGACCTTAATACGCTTTCACTCAAAACCACACTCCTGCTAGCGCTGGCATTGGTCAAAAGAGTAAGCGACCTGCAAGTGCTTTCCATACGCGCTGTATCCTTTAGTTTGAGCCTGGCGACTCCAGAGTCGTGCTCAGACCGAGGCACGGCTATGTTCCTAAAGTGCTCTCAACCCCGTTCAGAGCCTAGGTGATATCACTATCAGCTCTTCCCCTGTCGGAAGATGATAATAGCTTGAATCTGGTCTGCCCCATGAGGACTCTCAGAATCTATCTGGAGCGCTCCGCCACATTCAGACAGTCAGAACAGCTCTTTGTGTGTTTCGGTGGCCGCACTAAAGGTCTACCGGTCACAAAACAGAGACTATCTAGATGGATAGTAGACGCTATCTCTCTAGCCTACACCTCCATGGGCCTTCAATGCCCCATAGGTGTTAGAGCTCATTCCACTAGAAGCATGGCCTCCTCATGGGCTTGGTCCAGTGGTGTCCCAATCGAAGACATCTGTGCGGTGGCAAGCTGGTCCTCACTGTCCACATTTGTGAGATTTTACAAACTAGAGGTCCCTGCTCTGCAGGCACGGGTACTTTCTATATGAAGATCTCGGCCCCGAGGGCTACGAGCCTATGACACATTATACCTTAATAAGGGGCCCGACTTTTGTCCGGCCCTGGGCGAAATTGTGACTTTTAAACTCTACTGTTGACCTCAGGCCACTTAGCACGGCGTTTTAAAATGGGTTCCCACTGCGTATAGCTATGCAATATTCTCGAAAGGGAACGTACTCGGTTACTATTGTAACCTTGGTTCCCTGGGAGTAGGGAACGAGTATTGCGTAGCCTGCCGTGCTATTACGCTTGTCTCAGGTGCTGTCGCTTCAGTCGATTTAACCTGATTCTATGGCGAAATGGTCTACTTATATAGGCATAAGCTTAGCCCATTCTGGCAGGTTCTGACGCGCCCTGGGCGTGAAGCGACCTGATTGGTTTGCGCGTCTCAGCCGCCTCATCATAGGTTCGTGCAGCACAGCCAATGAGCGCTCTGCTCTGTGCTTGCTTTGCAGCTGCACTGCGTTTTAAAATAATGGCTTCAATATTCTCGAGAAAAGGAGTTTTCCCACTGCTTATAGCTACGCAATACTCGTTCCCTACTCTCAGGGAGCCGAGGTTACATTAGTAACCGAGTACAATAGACAGACAGACAGACATGTATTTGTGTGCACTAACTTTTGCATTTTGGGAGAGGGTGAGAGTCGATTCGCTGCAGAGGGGCTGAGTCTGTAGGAGTCGGGATCCACTGCTGGTTTAGGAGAGGAGGAGGGGCCTGATGGAGAGAATGGGAGTGGCTTCGGTTAATGAACAGACATCATAGAGCTTGGACACATTTGAGTGGAATAGAACAAAACTGAATTGAAAAAAATTAATCTTGCATGACAGTCCCAGAGACAGGCACTGTAAGACAGTATAAAATATTTTTATGAGAAGGAAAACAGAAGTACCCTTTATATGGTATCAGAGACAAGAAAAACCAATTGTTTGGCTAAAAACTATTGAGTTGATGAATCTCACTGCCAAGAAAGTACTTCATTACAGGCATAACAACATACTGGTCATTCACTTGTTACCACACAAATACACACAGACAAATCAAACACACACACACACTCATATATAAACACAGAGGGCCCATTGTGAATGCTGGCTGTTCTGCCTGAAACTTTGTGGGCACAGGAATGTGTAACAGGGGCCTTGAATGGAACTTTCAGTAACTGTGTGTGTGTGTGTGTGTGTGTGTGTGTGTGTGTGTGTGTGTGTGTGTGTGTGTGTGTGTGTGTGTGTGTGTGTGTGTGTGCCTGCCGACAAAGTCTGCTTAGTTTCCCCCTGAATTTGTCTCCTCTGCAAATTCTGAAGTCTCACGAACAAAGGATGCATCCAAAATGCTTCATTACCTCCTTACACTGTTTCCCTGCTCCCTTGACCAAGCGCCGTCCTGCTCACTCAGTACACGAATGGCACACGGTCACATGCAATTTAGTGTGCTATTTGTGTGCTTGGATCTTGAGCTAACTAGAATGATTTCAAAGCATGTTTGTCAGACTCCTTAGATTAATATTGATCCATGCAATGTAACTGTTGAGCACTTGACAGACTTTGTCAAGGAATGTTACACTTTAACCTCAATAAAATCCACTGCGCTGTGTTCTGGCCCTTTATATGACTGGTGAACATGATATGCAAACAGCACTATTCAGGATTTGAACAAACCTCAAACACTAAGTATTAAACTTCAGCATGTAACTCAATGTACTGCATCGTTTGAGCTTTTGAGATGAATGAAACCTCACATCACGTGGCTTGTTGAGAGTCTGTAAAACACCTCTCAACAAGCCACAAGATTTGAAGTTTCATTCATATTTTCATTCATTTTGTATCATTCACACCTTCCTTCAGCATGACCTAGTTCCTACATTTAGTCTTTAAGAGAACATCTCTATTTCTTGCATGTCTTCTGAGGTTCAAACCACTCCTGGCTGACTAACCGGCCTCACGTTTGCAACTGCTGATAGTTCAAACAGAGGTCAGCTCAAAGAAGAGCTCCTACAAAACAGATAAAAAAAACAAGGACAGCTTAGATCGGGTCAATTTGCCGTAAGTGACACTAAAGTTATTTTATGATTGCACTGTACATTGGTTAATAATTTGCTTTAAACCCAGTTTCCAAAAGTGTCACCAGATCTGGAGCAGGAAACAACAGTGAACGAATGGGGTTGTTTTCCCAGGAGGCATTGCAATTTGAGTGAAACCTGTAATGATGCATTTAGTTAAAAAAGCGTGTGTGCTATCCATTGTTTGAACAAATCAGCAAAACATTTGGTACACTGACAACATTCACGCTATTGCTAGACCGAGAAGTCTAGACTGTTTAGAAAATATATTTCTGTTATGTAACATTCAATACACTTTAGCTGGGATGAATTACTGCTATTATATTATTTTACATAATATAGGCCTACACTACCAGTCAAAAGTTGAACACACCTACTCAGTCTTTATTATGACTATTTCCACATTTCAGAATATTACCAGAGTTTTCAAAATTATGACCAAAAACAAATCCAAAATGTATTTTATTTTAGCTTCCTGCACATTCTGGACATTCATTGAGCTTTATGAGATGAATCCTGGGAGGATTTTTAAACCGTTTTGATTAAGTGTATTCTTGCGGTCACTTGCGGTCATACAGAAATTAAATAAAAATATAGCTGCAAACAGCAATTAAGGGGCCAAGAGGCAAATATCAAAGGCAAAATGATGAGCAGCGAGCATCAGACTAACTGCAAAAATGAGTGAAAGGCATTTGGAGATGATTTTAAGCAAAATGATTGAAAACCCATAAATATTTACAATTGACAATGTTACATTAATGCTTATTACTTTTAACCAATAAGTGGTGCTGACGCTGAATTTATTTAGTGTGGTCAGTGTTGGGTGGCAATGGCACACACCAAGTTTGGTCTCAACATACCAGAGATTCAACCTTAGATGCAGTTTGCCATCATGCCATCATGCCATCAAATTTGTTGATGCGGTAAATGAAACCGACATGAAATCCGTAACTTTTAGCCAGGTTAGTCTGAAGATGATCCGAGTCGAATTTGGTGAAAATTGGAGGAGATATAGCCTCACAATTGCTTTGCTGTGTTTTTCGTAGAAGTAATTAGTGAGTTTTCAAGAATGGTTTGACTAATCAACTTGAATTTCATGTTTGTTTTGTTTTGTTTTGAGTTGTTTTGTTTTGTTGTCTGCATGGACTGAGGATGATTTGATTCGATTTTCATGAAAACTGGACAAAGGGTCTAGGAGTTTGAAAAATAATTCAAAATGGCGGACATTTTTTTCAATTGGTGGCACTAGAGGGATTGAGTTAGAGACTCCACAATTACTGTGGTTAATGTTCAGACTGTCGTCTCTGTGTGCTGAATTTCACAACTTTCCACCATAGGTTTCTATGGGCTGCCATAGACTTCAAGAGCAGAAGAAGAAGAAAAAGAACACAAACAACTATTTTTGTAAAGGAAATTCATGCATAGGGATAATTTATATTTGTCCGACTATGCACAATGATATATTTATCAACTTTTCAAGCATTTTTGGTGAACTATGCCTTTATGCAAAAAACATTTAGTTCAAAGATTTCAAGATGCATGAGAATGCAAATTCAATCAATTTTCTACAATCTTTTTATATTGACTAATAGTCATATTTTTGCATGCCCTGCATGTTTTGTTGTTGTGGACTTTACAAATAAACACTGATAATGTAGGTCTTTTAAATATTAACCTTTTTTAGAGAGAATTGTTTCCTGGTCCACGTTTGTAAGGGTAACAATGCTGCATAGACTTTGTACAGCGAGACTGGGGGATTACCGTACAGACTGTGTACATTGGACTTACACAGACTTATGAGACATTACAAAACAAACACACACACTTTAACATCAGCAGAGGAGTAAATGCCTTGACAACCAAAGTCTCATTCTCACACACACGCCCTCTATTTTCTTATTCACACCAAACAGTCATTCTATAAAAAAAAGATGTGACAAATTCCAGAACAGCACATATACGCACTGACACGTACACTCACAAACAGTTACAGCCAACTGCAAAAATCAAACACCAGACCAGACCAGAGAGTGTGACTTAACCCAAAAGATAGAACTGTATTCTGGGTGATCGTCTACTGTTAATTTGTCAAGTCACTAATATGTTGAGCTTAAAACGAGGCTTGTGCCTCAAACATCAAACATATAGGTCTACAGTGACACACACAATGATCAATGCACTGCTGAATTTACAGTGCCATTTCAAAAGTAATAATAAATAATAATAAATTCCACTCAAATAATAAAAAATAATAATTCACCACATTACAAAATATTGATAAAAAAACGTATTTGTATTTGCAGGTTGCATGTAATATAACATCTCAGTTCTCATTTTATCTTCTATGGAAGCTGGTTTCTGCCACAGAATAAAAAAAAATTAAAAAGGTAATTCTGACTTTTTCTCACAGTTGCGAGTTTCTATCTCTCAATTTGAACTTTATAACTCACAATTGTGACTTTTTTCACAGAATTCTGCATTTGTATATGGTCAGGTCAGGTGTTTAAAAACTCTGACAAAAAAGTCAGAAACTTGCAATCCTGAGAAAAAAATAGCTATATATACACACACATAGTAGCAGAGATTGGGAAATATTCAGCGTCACTGTAGTTCAATTCACAATTCACTGTTCTTTTTGTTTAATTTAAAAAAGGGGGAAAATACACTCAAAATGTTCAAAAGCTGTCACTTTGACAGATGCCCTTTAAAAAGGTTCTAATATGTACCATTTAGGTACTAATATACACTTTTGGTACCAATGTAACTTTGGTACTAATATGCACTCTTCGGATACAAAGGTGTACCTTTTGAAAGCCCAAGTGACAGCTTTTGTGCCTTTTTTTTTTTTTGAGAGTGTAGGTCAGATTCTTGAATCTTGAGTAAAATACTCTTATTACACCGATAGATCTGCACAGCGCCACATCAAGTTGAACACACCTAAAGACTCACTGATTTGAATCCTCCACTGACAGAACGCTGTGCGAGAGATTACTGAATCTGGCTCACTAAAAGAGCTGCATGTCATCATTATTTTCAATGACATGCTCGCTAATATATATATATATATATATATATATATATATATATATATATATATATATATATATATTTAACCTTTATTTAACCAGGTGAGTCTCATTGAGATTAAAAATCTCTTTTGCAAGAGAGACCTGGCCAAGACGCAGCATAAAAGAACATAAAGAACAGTTTTCAACATATAAAAGACATCAAGTACACATACATATATAAAACAAGCCCCTATGTTGAATAAGGCATAATACAACTTTATAAGCAACAACACTGACCAGTGTTCATCTGCTCCATATCCCTCAGAGTTGAAACAAACTGTCCATAAGAAATAAATGCAGTCAGTTTCGGCGAGTTCTGAAGATGGCTCCAAGCAGAAGGTACAGCGAACAAAAAGGCTTTTTTACCTAATTCTGTTTTGACACGGAGGACCAACAAGTGTAGGATGTCCTTTGAACGTAATCCATAATGGGCGTGAGTACTTGTTAAAAAGATACTCAGATAGGTAGGAGCTAGTCCAATAAGTGCCTTATAGATGAAACATAGCCAATGAGTGTACCTTCTTGCATAAAGAGGGGGCCATTTAGCTTTATAGTAAAGGGTACACTGATGTGTCCTATAATTACAGCCAGTGAAAAAACGCAATGCACAATGATACACAACATCCAGTTTCTTTAGGCATTGGGCAGAAGCATTCATATATATCATATCACCATAATCTAATATGGGAAGAAAAGTGGCCGTCACCAGGTATTCTCTAGCACGAATGGATAAGCATGATTTTGTTCTGTAGAGAAAAGCCAAGCTTTAACTTGAGCTTAGAAACCAGATTGCTAACATGAGTTTTGAAACACAGATTAAAATCAATGATTATACCTAAATATTTATAACTGTTAACTAACTCAATTTCATTTCCTTCAGAAATTAAGATGCTTGAAGAAGAAACTGGAAGTTGTCTTGAGTTTGTGAATACCATTACTTTGGACTTTTCTGCATTTAAGACCAACTTAAGCTGGTCCCACTCCCCATAATATGTTATGGGGAGCGGTTTTTATCTTTTTCGTCTATGCCCTTTTTATCTAGGAACACAAATTCACATTGCAAATCCAACATTTAAAAGAACTGTTAGTCAAATAGGCAATAAGGATCATTACGAATCAATTTAAGATATAATAATTGTATCATGCCGAATTTAGCACACGTTTTCTTCAGATGTTTCTTCAGAAGTTACTAGTTTTATCTTCAGCAGAGTCAAGTAAATGTATTTAAATGACAAAATTAATCAGGTGTGCTTGACTTTACGCAAATATGAAAAGACAGAATTCATTTGTTAAGCCACTTAAAACAGCTCTCTCTGGAAAAGCAGGTGAGGCCCAATCCATAATACAATCATTAACCATGTCACATAAAATCCAAAATATGCTGTTGTGCGGTCTGCACACCAAGGACATTTTCTGGAGACCAGACTAGTGAAATATCTAAAATTATGTTTTGCTGAATAGCTTTAGCAGTTAGATTTTGTAACTACAACATAATGTGGTCCAAATGTCCACTGAAGGCCATTCACAAGTCGCCATATTCAGACTTTAAAGGGCTCTTAAAAGGATGAAAATGACTTGTGTTTTTCTGTTTGCTGCAGTAACTTCTAATATAAAGTGGTTTACAGCTCAAGTGATGGGTTTATAAAATTGTCAATGGAAAACTGAATGCCCAAGAATTATGTGTTAGCATGTGTCACGATTGAGAGAAACAGAAATGCTAAAAGATAGCTTTCTCCAATGAAGTCTCTTGGACTTTATACTGACACCTATAGACCTTATTCAGAGCAGCGCCATGACAGTTATTAAAGAAAGGCTGTAAAAGATAGACTTACTGTGTTTTCAATGGCATCCCCTGTAAAATGCTGTATAAAGCTCCAAGATCACTTATAATTTTCCACAGCTCATGTTTGGAGTTTTTTGTCAACTGAAATGTCTTGGAAAAATATTTTTGCAGTGTTTCGTCAGCAGACCGATTCAGAAACACATTAAATTACAGTACAACCCACTGAAGAGATGTATGTCTATCCCTCTTCATTCCTGTTAAAAATCAAAGATGGCGCTGCTGTGAATAAGGTCTATTGACGTGGAGGTGCCATTACACAAAATCAAAGGTCTTCAATTGTAGCAATACCTAATACACATTTGTCAACCAAAAGCGACTGATAATAAGATGGCTACTGAGATAAAGTGAACATTCATGTGATCTCAATATAGCTGCCACCATAAAGTGGGGCCGTCCTTACAACAGCTTTTTTATAGGCCACTGATCTCAGCTTGAGAGTACTTGATCCAAAAGACTTGGCCAAAACTACAATTAATTTCACTTTTGTGTATAGAAAAGGCAAGAGCCATTGGAAGCATAAGTAGAGAATAGGTCTGATTCATTGCGACGTGTATAGATGTGCTGGTGAAAGTGATTTCAGATTCATTGTTTATGGGTTTACGTCTGACTGTCATGACAATAATAGAGCAAGTCATCTTTCAACATCATAGTGGCATCTTCAATCCTGAAATCTACAAAGCTCAAACTCAACAACAGAGTCGCAAATAAGGAAATTACAATGTGATTTTGTCATTCAAATTTTACAGAATGGTCAATTTGGTCTCAGTAATGCAAATACGCACGGCATTCATAAAGATGCTCATAAAAACACGCACACATGTAATTCTCAGAACAATTAAACACAGTGAACAATTAAACGAGTTTCTCGAGTTTCGACTGCTTTGAAATTTGCCTCAGGGCAAAATCATGTGCTTTCAGTCTCTCTCTCTCTCTCTCTCTCTCTCTCTCTCTCTCTCTCTCTCTCTCTCTCTCTCTCTCTCTCCCTCTCTCTCTCTCAGAAAATCTCTAGGATTAGTACTGGTGTATAAGCCATTAAAATACACTAAATGTTTTTTGGATCTTACTAGGACTATAGGACTTGTTTGACAGTCAAATCTATCACTGCTGTCACTCATTATTAGCATAAAAATGAAAAGAATCCATCTAAGAAATGTCAAACTTATCAAGTATGCATAAGCCTCTTAAAGCAGGGTTTTAGTGTTGTTAAAAACTGCTGCTAAGATTTCATTTGAGGTTTTATCTACACTCTTGAAAATAAAGGTTCCAAAATGGCAGTTTTACAATGACGACAATAGGTTGGTTCCCCAAAGAACCTTTCATTGAACAGTTCTTATGATACTTTCTTTTTAACCTTTTTCGCTTTTAAAGAAACTTTTGCGTAATGGAAAGATTCCATGGATGTTAAAGGTTCTTAAACCATCATTTTTAAGAGTTTTGCACAGTAGCTACAGGTAACTCAAGTAAAATGTAGAGTGTTGAGCTAGACTTCATAAATCTAAACTGTTTTACAACATTCAGGGAACAATTAGTACACTCTGTTTAGATCCACTACATTTGGTAGGTAATGATAATACAGCAAACATTATCAGTTTCAGTAGCATACATTGTGTTTCAAAACCAGTATTCAAACAATGTGCTTTGTTACGACATGATGTAGAAATGAGAGATGTTCTCCTTCAAAACAAATTGGACACTTTTGTTATCATGATATCATGATGACTTTCAAATAGTAGACCAATTCACATATAAATGAACATAAAATCCACACACATTAATAGTTCGTGAAAGGTTTTCTAGTTAAAATAAAATCAGAAATGTAAATGATTCTCACTTTCTTGTTGTTCTGAAGATGAAGACAGCTTTTTCTTTCTCATTGAGCGATAAAAGCGTGAATTCCTGCGAATTGGAGCTCTTGTCAACGTCTCGTCCTCGTCCTCGTCATCCTCACTGGGCAGACGGGCCACTGGCGTCTGAGTTTTGGCCTGGACCTCTTGAGGTTTATGTCCCCATTTCATTCGGAACAGGGCTGTCATCGCCATCCGCTATCTGAAACAAGATCCAGCCGTTCATGGAGTAATCCCCATTGGACTTGCACAGGAGGAATTCCAATCCAGACTGGATCCAAACGTTCAGGTTCCCAAAGACACAATCCCACAGTCACAGAGTTATGCACCCTTTCTAGATAATGAACTCTCTCATTCTTCTTCTTTGGCCTCTTTCTTTTTCCTCTGCCTGAGGGGTTGGCCTGTTGTTAGTGACTTCAGAAGTTGAAAGTCTGTGTTTCTCTCTCGCTTTCTGAATCCTGTCCTGTCTCACAAACCTGTCCTCTGGCCCTCTGTGTCAAAGTTCTCCCCCCTCCCTCTCTCTCATTCATTCTCGCCGGTCCAGCCTCCCCGTCTCTCTCTCTCTCTCCCGCCCTCTTTTCCTTTACTGTCTCACTTGCATTACCCTGTACTCCCCTGAGCGCATAACTTCTTGCCCCATGCACGTGCGTATAAAACAGGTAAAGTCACTCAGTCTTGTCAAACAGCAGATCTTGTATTTTGAGTTGTCAGTTTGCTAATATGAATGAACACACCTCACCCATGATGTCTCATCAAATGACACTTCAAACAACACGACTGTGACTTCAGTCACACTTGGAAAGTACGTCTTTCAAAGGCTGTGTTCATCAGTCTTGATTTGTGTTCTGTATGCAGTATCAAAACTTTTGTCTTCTTTTTCAAAACAAAACAAAACAAAAAAAATTATATATATATATATATATATATATATATATATATATATATATATATATATATATATACAAAAGACATAACATGTGGAAAAAATATGTAGCCTAAAATATATGTATATGTAGTGGCCAAACAGCACGTTTTACTGATTCATTCGTTTTAAGTAAAATTTGCACATGATATAATAATTTGTTCCCTCATTTTACGAAATCGTGTCACTGTTGGAATAATTTGTGCCCTTTTGAAGTTAAATCAAAACGAGGGTACGAATTAGTTCAACATGGCCACAATTTACTAAAACGAGGGAACGATTTTTTAACTAGCCTATATATTTATTTTGTACACATGTCATGTGCGGGGCTCCATAAAATTTTGTAGGATTAGATTTTTTTAAAGATCTTGTTTTATTTGAATATATTTTGATGTTTATTTTACTTTGGCAAATGTTTTTTATTATTATGCATAATAATGCTTAAAACAATAAAAAATAAAAACAATTTGCCAGTGGGGTAAGAAAAACTATTTTACACAACTTTATCAACTAAATTTGTCTTTAGGAATGTTGAGGTGTTTTTCCTGGAAAACAAGACAAAAATGCTGATTAAAAAATTTTCATTTTCGTGAATACTAAAATGTTTGACAGAAAAAAAAAATAGTTAACCATTATTGTTTTAGTAATATTTATAGTATTTATTTAGAGGTTTAATTTTAGTTTTAATTTAAGTTAATTGTTAGTATTTATTAGTTAGGCTATTATTAAATATCTCTTATATATTAAATTTATTTTTTTATTTCAGTTTTAGCCATTTTAGTCCTTAAACTTAATTTATTTCAGTTAGTTGCCAGAGCAACATTTCTAATTTTCATTAAAGTTTTCCATCTAATATTTAGCTTTATTTCAATAAATGAAAATGGTTTTAATAGTTTTAGTCGTTAACAATAACAACACGTAGCTACTCACCACTTTAGTCAACATTCTTTGTAACACCCTGTTCAGTCAGCTGACTACTCTCAGGGTTAAAAAGTTCTCTCTCCTGCTAGGCAAAAAAACACTCCGTCTAATCCCATTGTGCTCCAGCTGATTAACACGCATTGACACGTATACAAAAGCATGGACACAGAGAGAAAGAGAGAGAACACAATATGGGCTCTGCATGTACATTGACTGAAATGCAATCCTAAAATTTCCATTTAACCACAAAATTTAGACACACGCACGTGAAATAACATGTAGCAAGCACAGACATCAATTAGGCAGAACTGTGTCATGCAAGCTTTAACAAAGAAAAGAGAAACGCCTCCTAACTATTAACTAGTCAAGTCAAAGATCAGTATTACATTACAAGGAGAAAGAGCATACCTGAGAGAGAAATAAGGATTATGGGACTTCTGTGTGTGTTTCTAATCTAACCGTACTGTGGGGCTAAAATTGCTGAATAATGTAAGTTGAGTAAATCTGTCAAACTAAATTTGGAAAAAAGTTCAAAAGTTATTATTTAAAAAGATAGAAATGTTTAAACAACTTTTCTTTTTAGTACTAAGAATTGGGTTTGCATTTTGCCACCATGTTTTAGATCTGTTTTAGTTATATTTGTCCTCGTGTAGATGGGTAGTTGAATTTATTTGTGTGTGTGTGTGTGTGTGTGTGTGTGTGTGTGTATGTGTGTGTGTGTGTGTGGAAGTATTCAGAGGTAGGGGGTGTATAAACAAAGCCTTCTGTCGGTATTGAGTTTTCGGGATGGAATGTGGAATCACTGAATCCTCGGAATCCTGTGGTTGCGTAACGCCAGTGGAAAGAGCGCAGCGTCAATGTGACAGGCACTCCTCTCTCTTATAAACTTCACCTGTGAAGAACAGGTGTGCCGCTAGAGATGAAACACTGCCCAGCCTTGGCTAAAGGATCGTCAGCAGTGCGATCAAAGTCCTTGTGGCCTGTCGATAAGAGATTTACCTTTAGAATGCTTATTCATTAACTGTCTGTGAACAAATATTGTTTGTGCTGTTGCTCTGGTCTATCAGATGCTAACATTATAGTTTTTAATTATTTCATATCATTTTAGATATTTAAAGATGTCTGGAAAACGAGCTGAAGATCAGCTTAGCAAGGTTGGGAGAACAGCGAAAAGTAACGTGGGCTGTTTTTTATAAGCAGGTTCATGTCCCAATTCGCATACTAACCGTCCTAAATAGTATTCGAAATTAGAATTAGTGTGTCCCAAATCATAGTATGTTGAAATTGTTATTCCAGATACGCGGTTAGAATCCGAAGTGCGGATCCATGCACACTCTAACGGTTATTACTCACTAGCTGTTGTGTTGAACAAGGATTCGATTACAACATAGGCCGTTTCTCAATACGCGTTCTATAGGGATCTTGCATCCTAGTGTTCTTGTACTACGTCATCATCAACTGTCAACTAGTCCGATTCCAATACTCAAGAACGCATCGTGAGTGTATTAAAGTACCCGGATGTGTTCTTCATATTGAGGATGCATCGAATGCAGACTTGAGAGAACCGAACCATTGAAGTCCCCGTGTGGTAAAAATCGAGTTTTTAATTATGTTTATATGTCTATGTGGTGTTTTTAATATGCTTTAAGACAAACCATGTGCAAATTCATAAGTCAACACCATTGTTGAGTTTTTCTCCTTAAAACTGCAGTGAACCAAAGACAGTCTCAAAAACGCAGTTTGAAATCGCTGGTGTTTCTGACGTCATAAACTACCTTGTAACCAATCAGGTCAACGAGTGATCGTCAATGAGTGGATCTCTGAGCTGGTGTGAGTGAGTGGAGGCGGGGCTCATTTTGCATATTCAGAGGCAAGGGTATAGACTAGAGTTCAATTTATTCATAGAGTTCATTCAAGCTTCAAGGCACATAGAAAAAAATTTCAAGGAAAAAAGACTTAAATATGTCATTTTAGTAATCAAAGATAAGTTTTAAGGGTTACAATTATTGACTACAGGGGGACTTTAAAACATTAAAAATCCCAGAAGATATCACAGGCGGGCGACGTATGGAAGCCTGTAAGCTTGTTCTCATTCAATAAAAACAGCCATAGACATCTATGAATTAGGAATACAACCTCGGAAAATAGTGTTAAAAACTACAAACTTGGCGGATGTGTGAGACCAATGGTTAAGTAGAGAGATTTAAAGGGGCATTCGGCAACTATTTCAACTTAATAAAACCGTTTAGAAATCATTTGGATGGTTTAATAACCTGTTCCGGTGAGAATGGTGACTTTCCCCACTCCCCCCAGCGTTCCCAGGCGGAAAACCAACCTTGCAACATGGGGACTAACGTCCCGGTAAGTTGGCAATAGGAAGTCTCGTGAGAAGCGAGAACGAGCGAGAAACACAAACTGCTTTACGGCAGTTCGACATAAACACACACGCCGCCCTCAATGTGTATGATGTATTACCTCGGTAATTATTCTCAATATATTCTCAATATATATGCTGCCACTTGGTAATATTCTAAGGAAACATGGAATTAGTTTCCATTGTTATGCTGATGACACTCAAATATATATTTCATCACGGCCAGATGAATACGCTAAATTATCCAAATTGACAGATTGTGTTAAAGATATAAAAGATTGGATGACGCGTAATTTTCTTTTATTAAATCCAGACAAGACAGAGGTAATACTTATCGGTTCTAAAAACCGTCCACAAAACCTTTCACAGCACGACTTTAACATAGAAGGATGCCCTGTTACTTTATCCGCTACAGTAAAAGACCTGGGTGTTACATTAGACTGCAACCTGTCTTTTGAAAAGCATATTTCATGTGTTACAAAAACTGCCTTTTTCCACCTTAGAAACATTGCTAAGCTACGTAATATGCTATCAGTCTCTGATGCAGAAAAGTTAGTTCATGCATTCATGACCTCGAGTCTAGATTACTGTAATGCTTTATTAGCTGGTTCTCCTGCATCTTCAATAAACAAGCTACAGTTAGTCCAAAATGCAGCCGCTAGAGTTCTTACTAGATCAAGAAAATATGATCATATAACACCGATTTTATCATCACTTCATTGGTTACCTATAAAGTTCCGTATTAAATACAAGGTATTGCTTTTGACTTATAAAGCTCTAAATGGTTTAGCTCCAGTCTATTTAACGGATCTTCTATCGCCTTACAATCCATCGCGCTCTTTAAGATCACTAAATTCGAGGCTTCTGGTCATTCCTAGGATATCCAGATCCACCAAAGGAGGCAGAGCATTTTCACATTTAGCTCCGAAGCTCTGGAATAGCCTTCCTGATATTGTTCGTAGCTCAGACTCGCTCTCCCAGTTTAAAACTAGACTAAAGACGCATCTATTTAGCCAGGGATTCATATACATTTTTTATCTTACAGTTACTGTAAATTCGGCCTCTAGTTCATAAACGCCAGAGGAGAACTGGCCCCCGACTGAGCCTGGGTTCTCCCAAGGTTTTTTTTTCTCCATTGGGTCATCTGATGGGGTGTTAGGACACCATTAGGTCACTGGATGGAGTGTTTCGGTTCCTTGCCACTGTTGCCTTTGGCTTGCTCAGTTGGGGATATTCAAATTAATTAACCAATCATACCATTGATCAGCTCTACCAAACTTGGATGTCTTTTTTCCAGTAATAAACAAACATTGTTAAGTTGTTTTGATTGATACTGTGAAGCAGCTTTGATACAATCTGTATTGTGAAAAGCGCTATATAAATATATTTGACTTGACTTGACATAGCTCCACACGATATAGTTGGCCGGCTCCGATAATAACAAATACACATGAGCAGCGGTAGAAAGGGGGAGGAGGGTGCCGCAAGTGAGGTTTTTTACGACATTGTTGTGAAATATACGCCTCACAGCTGTAGGGGGAGCTCGTTGACAAAACATGCGACAACAAAAGTGAAAATCACCGAAGAAATAGCTAGAGTTGCCGAGTTCCCCTTTAAATAAAGGGGTTTGAGTGATTAATAATCAGTAGCCTTTCTAACCTGATGAAAATATATTTATTCAATGTTATCCACAACATATTTAATCTGTAACAGCATTGTGAACTTTTAATCATTAACTATTAAATGCACCATTGTGTGAACACATGAGGAGAGTCTCTGCATGAAAGACCCACAACTGGCAGATCATAGTGCTACTATATTTCTCTCTGATACAGGAAGTTAAACTAAATTGAATGTGGAGAATTTTAACTGTGACAAGATGATTGACAGGGCAGGTTAAAGGCCCACTGAAGTGCCTTGAAACGTATGGAAGCTTGTTTCCGCCACTAAATAAATAAATATTAATAATAATTGCGACTTTTTATCTCACAATTCTGACTTTTTTTCTCACAATTGCGAGTTTACATCTTGCAATTCTGACTTTATTTCTCAGAATTGCGAGATATAAAGTCAGAATTGCGTGAAATAAAGTCGTAATTGCGTGTTATAACGTCAGAATTGCGAGATATAAAGTCAGAATTGCGTGATATAAAGTCGCAATTGCATGTTATAAAGTTAGAATTGCGAGATATAAAGTCAGAATATATCTCAATTGCAACACAATTGAAAACACAATTGCAAGTTTATATCTCGCAATTCTGACATATTTTCTCCGAACTGTGAGATATAAAGTCGCAATTGCGAGTTATAAAGTCCAGTTTTATGGAGGGAAAAAAACGGACTTTTCCCCTCACAATTCCCCTCAGTATCTCACAATTCTGACTTTATAACACGCAATTGCGACTTTATATCACGCAATTCTGACTTTATAACATGCAATTGCGACTTTATATCTCACAATTCTGACTTTATAACACGCAATTGCGACTTTATATCACGCAATTCTGACTTTATATCTCGCAATTCTGACTTTATAAAGTCAGAATTGGGAGATAAAAAGTCGCAATTACCTTTTTTATTTTTCATTCTGTGGCGGAAACAAGCTTCCATAGAAACGCGCATCATTGTTCAATGTGTTGACGTAATTTCCACTGAAACAGGAAGACAGGGCGGGACATATCAAACAGCCCCTCCCCTTTTTTAGAATAGCCAATAGCGCTTAGTTTATATCACTGCTTGGCCAGAGCTGTTGAGCTCGGTAAAGCCGCAGTTTCCTCCTAATCTCCTCCATATCACTTAATATAGCATTCTGTGCAGAATTTAAATGGGTCTGATTCGTTTTGTGGTCTGTGCCGACTCGCACATCCGCTCTGTGCTGACTCGCACATGATCTGCTCTGTGCTGTCGTGTCCCTGGACCGTGCGCTGAGGCCAAACATGACACTAACGTGAGACCAGACTTTATTTGCCCCAATGGAAAGCATATTTAGACTGCCTGAATCGTTTAAATATTCCCTATAGTGCATTCTGTGCCATTCACCATGGAGAAAATAGTAATTGTGTGAACAACCCTGCGTCTCAATGTCCATACTATCCATCCTAAACAGAATGTGAGATTAAAATAAGTCTTTCCCAAAGCATATATGTTGAAAAGAGTATACCAGAAGTCCCCGGATGGTCTAC
The DNA here is from genome assembly GCA_026230005.1 of Gila orcuttii. NCBI lineage: Eukaryota > Metazoa > Chordata > Actinopteri > Cypriniformes > Leuciscidae > Gila > Gila orcuttii. Next base: position 18,644,974 of record JAPDVR010000009.1, read on the forward strand.
TATTTCCAGTGGATTTTCGAAGTGTGGATCCGTGCTCACTATAACGGCTAATATTGCCCACAACCCGTTGCGCTTTGGAGGAGGAACTACAAAACATGTTGGATATGCGCGACCGACCGTGAGAGGTTTAGATAAAGATTTGAGTGACTATTTAAAGTTTAACCTGATAAAAAATATGTATTTAATGTTATCCGTGTGATATTTCATCTGCAATAACAATATGGACTTTTATAAAGATCCGTTTGGCCATTAACTTTTAAATGCATCATTATGCATTAATATGAGGAGAGTCTCCACATGAAAGACCAGCGACTGCAGATCAACGTGCTTCTGCATTTCTTTCCGATATGGTAGGAAATGAAATGTGAAGGATTTTAACTGTGACAAGATGATTGACAGGCCAGTTTAGTGTGACAGGATGCGACAGTGAGCAACCGTTAAAGACGCAATTGTATGACGTGATAGTGTGTCTCAAAGCTTGTCTACTCTTCTGCAACACACTCAAAAGTATGTACTTTTTCTTCACAAAAAGAGTACATACTTTTAGGCCGTATGGTCGTAGGCCATATTAGAACCTGCACGTTCAAGCTCAAACTGGTGCGCAACGTTTTGCTGCGGTTTCCGGGTTGAATGACATGTTTCCTGGAAACGTTGTGCAACAGGGTTCGATACACGTTTTATCTTGTTTGGTGGGTGTGTCAAAAATGTCAGCCCAATCAGCAGCAAAATGTATATAAACCACGCGGTATTAAAGACACAGCTCGCACAATGGGTCCAAGTAAAGTAGTTTATAAATGTGTCCGCTGCAGCTCGTTATACGCAACAATTGAATATATAAGAAGACATGTTTGTCTTTTCATCCTGAAATGCAAGGCAACTGTTGGATCACAATAATTAGGAACCACAATTTCCACAAATCCTTTCACTCGATTGGGATGTTCTCTTTTATTCTGGTTGGCAAGGGCAGTGACTGTAACATTGAGCGTATTTTGCAGTATTAAATACTTATTTATATTGATTTCATAAGGCTCCGAAAATTCTCAGAAAAGAACACAAAGAATGGCCCTTCTCAGCTGCCATAGTTCTAGATAACTCTTGCATCATCAGAATTGGGTGTTCAATACACCACTGTTTCCGTTTAAAAAATGTTTAGCAACTTTTTGTTGGGCCTGAACGCAGAGTGATGTCATCACAATCATTGATCCATATTGGAGGATGTGAGTTCTGAATGATAATTCTAAATGCAAATTGTGTCATTGTTTTGGAGCACACTAGCTTATAGAAAACCTTAAGGTTAACATAACAGCCAAAAACTTGTTGATTTCATGGGGACTTTAAACAGTGACAGGATGCAAGTAACGGAGAGACAAAGCAGTCCGTTATGACAAGAAGGCTATGTCCCAAAGCTTGCCTACTATTCTGTTACACACTCAAACTAGTTTCTTCACAAAAACAGTACATATGCTTACTTGTAGGGCATATAGTTGTGTGCACAGAAATGATTTTGCGAGTCAGTAAGCGGAACTTGAGATCTGTCGTCATCTGGTGTTGAGGTTTGGTACTTTGGCACACTATTGCACTACTGTACTAGGCTACTGTTCCCATTTATGATGGGTTGCGGCCGTGAAAAAAAGCTGAATGTTGCCAATTAGAATGAAGTCTAAATGGTTATTCGGTCTTTTTTATTTAGCTATAAAGTTATTAGATCGCCCATTGTTAGCTGAGTTCCAACTTTGACATCTCAAATATATTCTGTCAAAATGCTATATAATTGGGCACAAAATGACTTTAAGCATTGGTGGTTGTAAGTGTAGCATTAGTTGGCTTCTCATTTCACTAAACCCACAAACACAACAGCGCGCGTGAGCGCGTTTAACAGTTTCTCTTTTGTCAGATAAAGCACCAGTGTCTGTCTGACTGCAGAGTTGGTCTGCAGCGGAAACTAAAGAAACTGAACTCATCCAACAGAGACACGCAATGCTTCAGAGACATTTTTCACAAATCAACTCCCGCGAGGATCTACAACCTGCCCTGAAGTCTGGATAACGGCAGACACCACCGGGACAAATCATTTACTAACCCTGGGAATGAGCTCCAACCATACATGTAAGTTACCGCGAGTAGTGCGTTCATTACTAGCCTACAACAATTTACTATAACCGCAGTTTCCGACTAAATTAAGCGATTGCTGTCTGTAGGATTGTAATAAACTGAAGACCGTTTTTCAGAGTCATTCTGACATGTTGCTTATTTTACTACTGTTAAAAACTTGATAATTATTTGCTAGAAAATAAAAAATGTGACCTACGTGTTTTTAAATGGCTTTGGCTTAGATCAACCGGATTCATAAAATCATATTCTATATAAAAAAAATAAAATAAAAAAAAGCAACAACTAGCCTATATAGTCATGTCACATCTATTTTGTCACAATAATTTCTGTAGTCTAATTTCTACTTGATTTTTATGAGTTTCAAGTTAGGCTACTGGATTTTCTTAATCAGTTACTGAATTCAAAGTTGTTTAAATTAAACAAGGCTAAGGGTTCAAGTTTAATGTGGTTATTTAACAAAAGAAGAAAAGTAGGGAAAAAACACAAAAAGAAAAAAATCACAAGGAGACCACATTTCCATTTGCCGCCTTTTATCGCGACAGCATCAGAGAATTTCCATCAATCTGTGTTTGATCTGAAGAGACATACAGATCTAACCTACTTCTGGAGACATTTGACCAATATCTTGTGATCGGGTGGAAAGCAGCCCTCTTGAATCTCAAGTTAATCTTAGTCAGAAGATGTAGGCTATATCTATTTGACCAATTTATAATAAGAAATTTAAATCACATTTAAAAGATGACCATGTTTCTTCGTGATAATTCTGTATTTTAATAATGACATACCAGGATGCGTTAGTTGTTAGTTCAAGCCAAGGCTATTTGCATGTATTTTCATACATTGTTTGTTTTAGATCAGATGAGAAGCGATAAGAGTTTCATCTCTCTTTAGACCTTAGGGTTGGTACTCAAAGCAAAATTCAATAATAATTCTATGTTCAAATATGTTTAACTTGAATTACAAGATTAGGCTATGTAAATGCATATGTAACACTTTATTTCGATAGTCCACTTTAGACATTCTACTAACTTTTAGTAACTTTTCAACTACATGTCTACTACCAGTCATTAGAGTATTAGTAGACTGTCTGCTTAATATCTGCTAACACTTTATTTTGATGCTCACAACAAACATTCTACTGACTAAAACTTTACTTACTAAAAAAGTACATGTCAACAACCCAACAGTCTACTAATACTAAAATGTAGGCTACTTGCAAAGTTATTTTGAAGGTCTAAAGTGGACTATCGAAATGAAGTAAATTTTATGTACTGAATATATACTGTATATTCAAAAAATATTATTCAGGATAGGCAGTGCAGGGAAGCTGGAGACTTTAGCTTGCTGTTCTGAAAATTAAAGGCTCGGTATTTAAAACTATCTTATTGAAAATTGGCACATAAAATATATGACAGAAACTATTTTTACACAAAAGTACTATCAGGTAAATGTGTTAAAAAAAAATGTAGCACAAATAGCCAGGGAGGAAATACATATCAGGATGTGCTGCCACCAAAATAAACTTCAAACCTTTACCTTAAAATGACACAAACACGTGGGTAGAGGTTGGTCAGGAAATCGGCACTAGTTTCGGCAAACATTAGTAAACTAAAACCATGATGTCACTAGTGTACATATATCTTGTTCTGTCACATGTGCCGTTTCATAGTAGCAAGCAACACTGTAAATTTTCCAACCCCGCCCAAAATGGTTTCTATCTTGATTTCATTAACATGTCTAAATATTTAAGACAGACACTTGTTTTTCAACAGTGTTTCAGGCTTTAATGAAGTCAAACCCAAAGAAGTTTGCTTTTAATAAGAACAATCAACATGTTGAAATACAAAACACCATCGCAGTCATTTCTGTCCATGAAAGCCAATAATAACTGTATACTGTGGGATCATAATAGGTGCAGTGTTGGTCCATAATTAATTCATAAAGTCTGCTATACAACCAATGAGCCATATTAACACAATTTTTGCACATATTTATTTAGGCAGACATCATTGATTGTGGTGTAGGTGTATTTGTATGTAAATATGATCTGTACGATGAGGTATCACTACATTGAATAATTGAAATTTCAGAATTCATGTCAAAAATATTGAATTGATCAGTAATCTTAATTATAAACATCACACCAGTTACAGCATCATCGTACATTTACGTGATTTCCCCCATTATATGTTTTCACCAAGTATATAAAGGTAGATGGAATTTGCAGTATAAATAGTAAATGGTGGAAGATACTGTTTGCATCTAGTGTAAAAAAACAACAAGTAACGTCTTGTTTACAATAAGTGCTATTTGTAATATGTTGAAAACGAGTGTCTCACTTGTGAGGTACAAACAGCAACCTAAAAGATGAAGATTCTGCCATCCGATTACTCACCTATTGTTCCAAATCTGTACGACGTTCTTCGTGGAACACAAAAGTAGATTTTTTTTGGCAAAATGTTTGCAATTCTTTGCAATGGCCAACTTTTGTAGGATTTAAAAGCAGATGTGATGCTTATTTTATATTTTATTAACAAACTTACATTAACTCCTCCGTTATAATGTGTAACTGAAAGGTTAAGATCTCAGCTACTCAACAGATACATTTAATGTTCACAAATGATTCCTAAAAATGTTTTATTCATCATTAAAGTGATGTTGTGCACTTGTGCCAACCAGCCCCAGTATGGGGGTTAGTTGGCACATGCAATGGGGTTGGTTGGCACAGATGCTATATTTACAAAGAATGAGGTGACAAATATAAAGAACTTGAGCATTTAATTCAAACCAGATGCAGAATAACATTCAACAGAATTTCTGCCCATTTTTAACCAAATTATTAACCAAACCAAAAACAAATACAGTTTGTATAGTATACAGGTGCTGGTCATATAATTAGAATATCATCAAAAAGTTGATTTATTTCAGTAATTCCATTCAAAAAGTGAAATTTGGATATTATATTCATTCATTACACACAGACTGATATATTTCAAGTGTTCATTCCTTTTGTTGAACTGACAACTAATGAAAACCCCAAAATCAGTATCTCAGAAAATTAGAATATTGTGAAAAGGTTCAATATTGAAGACACCTGGTGCCACACTCTAATCAGCTAATTAACTCAAAACACCTGCAATGGCCTTTAAATGGTCTCTCAGTCTAGTTCTGTAGGCTACGCCAGACCCAACAATGCAGAAGAGCTGAAGGCCAAAGGAATTGAAGGCCAGTAATTCAGGCAAAAGGAGCCCCAACTAAGTATTGAGTGCTGCACATGCTCATACTTTTCATGTTCATACTTTTCAGTTGGCCAACATTTCAAAAAATCCTTTTTTTGTATTGGTCTTAAGTAATATTCTAATTTTCAGAGATACTGAATTTGGGATTTTCATTAGTTGTCAGTTTTAATCATCACAATTAAATGAAATAAACATTTGAAATGTATCAGTCTGTGTGTAATATCCAAATTTCACTTTTTGAATGGAATTACTGAAACTTTTTGATGATATGACCAGCACTTGTATTTATAAATATACAACATATAATAGTATTATTATAATATGAAGTCTATATATATATATATATATATATATATATATATATATATATATAATATGATATTATAAAATATTATGTTTTAACATGTAAAATGCATAAATGAATACATTTATAACCAATTGGCTATAATGTGAGTCAGTGTGTCAACCAACCCCACCCACATTAGGACACACCTCTTTACTGAAATTATGTTAGCCACATAGCATCACTCATCAGAGACTTTTAAATTTCATATCAAAATATTATCCTATCTATATCAACTGAAATCCTTACATTTTATATATCTCTATCTATCATAGTTCTAAAATGTATTTAGTGGGGAGAACTTTTGTTTTGTTTTAACACAGTAAAATAAAAAAGTTATCCTCACCTCAACAGTTAGTGACAGTTCGATGATTTTAGTAAATGGGTGTGTGTGTTCCATAGACAGTAAAAGAAATGGACACAGCGACCCCCTTGATTTCAACGAAGAAGACTGAAGCCGATTAGAGCACTTCCTGATGGCTGAGCGACTGCAGGCTCAAACTGAGCTTGACGACAGTCTGACAGTTGTAAATCTTCTAGTAGCTGTGCCAAGACAAATCTGAATCACCTAATTCCTCAAAAACGTTGTTGAAATATTTTGTCCCGTTGCTTTTATGGACTCTCTATCTATGGGCTTCTCCCTTGACTTTATGCCTCTATGTCCCCCCGATTTCCTCATAGACAGTAAAAGATTGCCTGCGAGCTTCTCCTCCTGTCTATACGGTAATGTCTCTATTGTGCGACATAAAGTCGCGTGGTTATGATGCAATAGTTAGCCTATTTTTACAAAAACGGCTTCTAAGGGGCCATAACGTAAGATACAAAGTAATAGAGGTGTGAACCTACACTGGTCTCACGGTTCGGTTCGATTACGATTATCATGTCATCGATTCGGTTCAATTCGATATCGCGATGCACCGCATCCTCAATTTTCAATTTTACTTCAAAAGTGATGTGTGTGTGCTAACGTTCCCAGTTAGCTGGGATATTAACCTCTCTTTTTCTCTTCCTCCATATCAGCCCAATGTGACTGGGTGTGCTGGGTCCAGTGGTGGGTGTATATGCCCATTCTGGTCTTCGGCCTCCCTCTGAACCTGGCCGCTCTGTGGCTGCTGCTCTTCCGTGTTCGCCGCTTGAGCGAATCCACGGTTTACCTCATCAACCTGATCATCAACGACGGCCTGCTGATTCTGTCGCTGCCCTTCAAGATACACGCATACAAGAAGGAATGGACTTTTGGTAATACCTTCTGCTCCCTGCTGGAGAGCCTGCTCTACGTCAACATCTACGGCAGCATCATGCTGAGCATGTGCATCGCGGTCGACCGCTACATCGCTCTTCAGTTTCCATTCGCTGCGCTTCGTTTGCGTTCTCCGCGCAAGGCGATGCTCGTGTGCCTGGTCGTGTGGATGGCGGTCTTTGGATTCAGCGTCCCCATCTTCAATCTTCGCGATGGTCTAAACAACACTTCTCCAACTTTTTGCTTCGAGCAATTCTCCAACAGAACTTGGTCCAAAAGTTGGATTCTGGTCTCAATGGAGACGGTGTTTTGCAGCAGCGCCTTGTTGATGGTGTTCTGTTCCGTGCGCGTGGTGCAGATTCTGCACGGCCTGAGGACACGCAATCCAGGCGATGCCAAACTGCGCAACAACAAGAGCATGAAGATCGTCCTCAGCAACCTGGTGGTGTTCCTCACATGCTTCATTCCTTACCACATAGCGGTGCTGCTTTACTTCCATGCCAAGACAAGCAACCCGGACTCATCCAGCATCGTTCATCTGCGCTATTTTGTGCACGTAAGCATATGTATTAGCAACGTGAACATCTTGGCAGATGGCGCGTGTTACTACTTCATTCTTAAGGAGAACCTGGAGTCTGCAAAGCGAGATAGGAGAATGGCTATATACGTCAGAGAGACGCGCATACGTTCAAAGAATCAAATGCTATTTAGCGAAACGTGTAATGGTACATCCAAATACACTGAGAAGATGGAAGTAAGTGTGGTTGCTGGTTTTACATAAAGACTTACAGGAAATTCAGGAAGACTGAACTCTAGGATGATTAATCCTACAGTAACACAGCAAACGAGGATAGTAGACAATAAGACACATGCTTGTATAGAGGAGCTGAGTTTGCTGGTGGATGGGAAGTACTGTATACACAAAGGATGTGTTAACGTGACATAGGTCAATTTTTTAAAACAAAATTTAGCTGTATTTATTTTTATTATTTTCATTTTCTTTTTAAATCACATAACACTTACAGCTTTTCTGAGCCATGGTATACAATATTTTAAAATGTGAAAAAAAGAGGTGTCTGGGTCACATTTTACCCCCAAATGTTTCATTTTAAAAATGAAAGTATATGTTTTATGTATATTACTATATTGGTACTCTTTAGTTTTTTGCATTGTGACATTATTTTCAAGACAATAAGGCTATTTTTACCCTCCAATTCTCATTACTGTACTACAAAATAAAAAGATTAATTCTGATTACTGTAACAGTAAAATTACCAGAAATATTAGAGAAATAACTTGAAATTGTTTTTATATTTATGCATCAAAAGCAAGTTATTTTGAATTTAATTAATTTAAATGTTTTTTATTTTAAAACATTACAAACAGCATGTTTACACTAACACATTAAAGTAATTGAAAATTCCATGTATTAGTGATGAGAATAACTATTTAAGAATAATTAAGAAAAGCAAAATTTGCTTATTTATTTTTGACTGTACTGTTGCTGTACTGTTACTGTAAAGCATGCAAATACCATAATATGTTTGCAGATATTAAGAAAACATGATAAATTCAAACACAATGCTACAACCAGTTATTTTGCTTTGAAATGTGTTCCATGGTATGTTTGATCCCGCCCACTTCCAAGTTACCCAATAGTATTTGACTCCCAGGTTGTCAGTTAGAGGGAAACAGGGAATTGCAACAATGGAAGTCCGCAAACAAACTGGGTCAGAGATCGCAGGTTGTGTCCTCAATCTGGCAACCCACATGAGCATCGACTCCAATGAGGAGGGGGCGGGAAAAAACTCTCCAATTTTTTTTTATTTGGACTGCAGTACCCATTTCAACCACTAGCTGTCAATATTACATACTGCACCTTCAATTTGTCCTGAAAATGTCACAATGCAAAATAAATAAATAAATAAAGTCCTAATTGTAGAATACATCTTGCTTGTGCAAAATATAAAATACCGTTCAATCAAATACATATTTAATCAAAGACAGTGTTTTAAAACCTGATTATGTAAGGAATGTGCACCTTGATTTGTGTTTTCTTGATTTGTTTGGTCCAAACTCTGTTCCTCTTCTCACCAGCAGAGGACAGACTTCTGCTTCAAGGATTTCCATAGCTTGTCAGCCAACAAGATATTTATAGCTCACATAAAGCCAGTTCAGTGACAGTGCTCATGTTATAAGAAATTATTAACTTTAACGCTATCTTCCTGCCACAGAATAAAGTTTAAGTTGATGTCAAAGGTTCCCGTTCTAAAGCAGAAGCATTTGATTTAAAATGTGCATAGAAATGTGTTATGAGTGTGGGTAAAGGTTAAATGCACAGGGAGTGTCTTGTTTTATAGCAGGGAAGTTTGACAAAACGCTACATTTTAGTATTTTATTTCAAATCAAGTTTAATGCCATAACCCTGACTGAATGTGTTTTGTTCTACCAGCTAAAAGGTGCTCTGAATATATATTTTATAATTAAAAAAATATGATGCTGCTTCAATGTAGCTGAGTCGTTTTATAGAAGTGTAGCTTGACTCTAATTTATCGATTATAATTACAAGATTTATCTTGAGCTACGGTTCCTCATGCAGCACTGGAGTTCACAGATGTTCAGAGCCTGTACTTCTGACTGTTGTCACCATCTATCTTTGTCTGTTTGATACTCATGTTATTTATAACATTAAATAACACGTTGTAATAAAATATGTGTATACCATTTGAGGCATATTTGTTTAGCTTCCTTTCTTAGCTTCCTTTTTGTACAATATAACCCACAAGAAGACTTATTTTTAGCTTTGGTAATGTGTTAGGTTTCACAAGGGCTCTCAGTGGTCTTGTTCACTGTGTTTGTTATTTTTTATTCAATTTTTTTCTCAAGTGCTTTTTGCTTGAGCACAACACAACTACACTAACATACATTCTCTTAAAGCTGAAAGGTTGACCTGTTCGGTTAAATGTATTCTTTTTAAATATCAAGTTGGGACATGTAGACATATCTGTTAGAAGGTATTAATGTACAATTTATTTACCATGGTTATATTTACAAATATAATTTGATGTGTGGCAGTAGAAATTACATATAGCTAATGGAGTATGTAGGCGGATGTGAAGTCTGTAGTATACACAGGTCAGTGTGTGTGTGTGTGTGTGTGTGTGTGAACAGGTGACAGGTGAATTTGTGGGTTCCAAAAATCACAGTAACTGATTATAACTGATTTTTATAAATATGAAATTGAAATTTTATAATTTGCAGGAATATTTTTGTAAAAAATTCTAACATAACCCTTTAAGATAATGGTTGGAGTGAATTTTATGTTTACTTAAAGGGGCTGTATGTAGAATTCAGAAACGCTTGTTATTAGCGACACCGGTGGCCATTAAAGGGGTCATCGGATGCCCATTTTCCACAAGTTGGTATGATTCTTTAGGGTCTTCATGTCGTGTAGAGTTTGTAACATAGTTTGGTTAAAATTCCTCAATGGTTGTGTAAAACAACACCCTTTTACCTCCTCAAAAACAGCTCTGTTCACAGCGACCCGTTTCAGTGCATGTCTCTTTAAATGATAATGAGCAAATTCTTTCTTTGCTTAAAAAGAAGTTGGAAATACCTTTGCAGAAATATACTGTTAACGAACATCGTGTTGCCGTCCATGCTCACTGCTGAGTGTGACGTTTAGATTAATATGTAAATAGGCTTATTCTACGATCGCAGCTGACTTGAAGCAGTGCATGCAGGTTAAAAATTTCCGCCGACTTGATACAGCGCCGACGCCACGCGACTGTGACGTATGCCATCAAAGTACAGCGAGAGCGATTCGACTCAGACAGTTTATCTTTTTTTATGCTTTATTTGAACATTCAGTTTACATTGTGAAACAATAGAATAATAACACAACATTAATTATTAAGAATAACAAAAATATGAAGAATAGTGAAAGTAAACACTTTAACAACATAATAGCACAAAACAAAAAACAGACAGTGATATAACAAGAATGGGGAAAAAAGAAAAGAAAAAAGAGGGCATTACTTAAATGAAAAGAAATCTAAACATTTAATAAAGTAAAAAGTTTATAGGTCTCGCAAATTTTACGTGTTCTGAGTGCTTTTGGGTTAAGAGAGGATGAAATTGTAAACAAGTAATGTTTTATCTCATGTAAGAATACCAAAAAAATTGGTTTACAATTTGAAAACTTACATTTGTGAATATAAAATCTACATAGGAAAATAATTAGATTTATTATAAAGCAGGCATTTGAATAAAATAACAGTTTTGGGATTCATAGAGAAATTTTTGCAAGATATTGCTTGAGATAAACCCACTAACATCTTTCCAAAGTTGCCGAGTAAAACTGCACGACCAAAACGAGTAAAAAAAGAGTTTCAGTGTCATTCTGACAGAAAGAGCAATTTGTGTCAAAATCAGATCTGAATTTTTTCTTAAGGAATTTTTTGACTGGGTAAATATTATGAGTTAATTTAAAAGATATTTCTTTTATTTTGTTTATGAGGAGAAACCTTTGTTGTATGGACCATATATTTTTCCAATTTAAATGATCAAAAAGTCCATTCCAATAGGCTATGAGATTGCAGGAGGGGCAGAAATAATGTTATCAAGGAATAGAACTCTTACTTTATAATTTCTTCCTTTTTTTCCAGTGAAACATATCTCACCAATAGGAGTTTTGATAGGTTCAGGAAAAGATAATGAACCCAAAGAGAGAGTATTATTTTTGAAAAACATGAGTATGCCAGATGGAATAGCATCCATAACTGTGGCAAACTCTTTGGGAGTTACTGGTATATTATTATATTCTGAAAGAAACTCTGAATACCTAAAAAGCAGACCTCCAGCCAGTTTCTCAAGTGCGGCTGCACGAGCTCTGATGACGACACAACTGTTCCACGATTGTTCCTGTTCCACCGCATGACAACGATCACATGAGTTTCGTGTTTATTCTCACACCTTCAGTTCCACTAATGCTCACAAATCTGCATTTTTATAACAGTAAAAGCACTTTTCATGTAGTTGCGATGTTATTTGTGTCATGTTTATCTAAATAAATCTGATAAAAAAAAACCTAGAGCCCACTTTATTGCTATTTTAACAGTATAGGCGTATATGTTACTTTATTCTTGTACAAATAGACGATGTATTAAGCAGTACATAAAGTATTGAATGAAAACGTATCTGAAACGTCTGTGTATTTGACAAATATTTAATTCATTTCACTTCACTTGTGATAGAGTATGCAAACACAGCACGAGCATGCATGGGAAGCAGAAAGTGTCCTTATAATAAATAATTTAATTAGTTATATTTTTTTATTAAAAATAAACAAAACATTTTCAAGACTATTTATAGGCCTATATCAAAAATGTATTACCTTAAATGTAATTCGAAATTAATGGATATTAATTTAATAACATTGCAAAATATATTTTATACTGTAGGCTAATACAGGTTAATAAAACAATAAAACAATTACATGTATTATTGTGATGAAAATCATTTAAAAAAGAAAAAAGAAATGCGGTTTCTTTTTTTTTGTCACCTTTTACGTTTTCCTGTTTTTTTAATTGTTTCATGCATTATAATTCTTTCACTCTTTAAATTTTACTTTAAGCCAATAGATAATGGCCATGTGACATCTTAAGCCATACTGTGCCAACATGGCCCAAAAAGGTCAAAATGAGGTCAGTGAACTGTATAATTTTCCTGAGCATTGACAAATGGAAATGTTCAAATTTTTGCAGCCAATACCTTATACAAAATTTGACTTAAATAAATTAACCTACCGTGAGAATTAGGACAAGCACTATTGAAGAGGCGGAGAAACCCCCTCACCTTAATCGATATCCTTCCTCATAGTCGTTTCATTTCTCTCTGGGTTATCTCAAAACCGCTATTAAAATCCACCCAGAGGTCAATTAAAAACTAGGAGGCCAACTTCGACCCAGCCTTTCTGATTTCGTACGCCTGAAAAATGTCTGGGAACGTCACAAACTCGTGCATTGAGGCACTCGAACCTTCCAAACGGTTCCTGGTGTCGGCTGTCGTGTATGGACTGGTTCTGGCCGTGGGTCTTCCCCTCAACACGGTGTCCCTGTGGATCCTCCTGCGCAGTCACGGGTTCCGGTCATCGTGCGCCGTGCTCATGGTGAACCTCGCCGCGTCCGACGTGCTCCTCGCGCTCTCTATACCGCTGCGCGTCTACTTTTACGCAACGCTCCAGTGGCCTTTTGGAGTGGGCACGTGCACCGCTGCCCTCATGCTGTTTCGCATCAACATCAGGACGAGCAGTATCTTCATCACTTTAATAAGCGTGGACCGGTTGGTCGCTTTGGTCATCCCTCTGCGCTCCCGGTCCCTGCGAACCACCGTGTGCGCCTGCAAGTGCTGCGCGGTTGTGTGGATCCTCGTCACCATCCTTTGCATCCCGGAGATTATAAATCTTCACAACAACCTGAAAGGGTGCACCTTCACACCGTGCTTCGAGTTTCGAACGAGCCGCGAGGACTCGCTAACCATGGCGCTCTCACAGGCGATATTTTTATTAATTCTGCTGGTGGTCAATATCGTCTCCACGGTCGTGGTCATAGTCGTGCTGAGGAAGCGTCCCAGCACTGGCGCCGCCAAAGTCAACAACAGAATGAACGTGATACTGATTTTTGCAGTCAACATGTTGGTTTTTATGATATTTTTCATGCCGTTTACTTTTCAACTCTTGATTGGATTGACGGACAACTACGTGGATGTTTTACGAGGGCTCATCTGCCTGGCGAGTGTTAACTGCTGTCTGGACCCGCTCATCTACTATTTCTCCCTGGACTCCTTCTGGCAGGACAAGGGGAAAAGACAAACGGATGTGGGAACGTATTCTCTCAGCAGGACGATGGAAAGGTCTTAAGTAGCTGGACATAGTTAGGATATACAGTAGAGATAATACGGAGACCCTAAGGGGACATGTCATGATGAAAAAAAAAAAAAAAATGTCAATGCTTTAGCGTTCCCTCGAAAAAGCACTGAATATGTTTTTCTCCCGCGCAATTGTGTTTTCTTCGCAGAAGTTTGGCCTCAGAAAAAAAAAATCAGTGCCCTCAGAAATTTGGTGAGAGAGAAAGTAATTACAAAACAATAAATACAGGTGTTCAGAACGTATCTGGACACTTTATGGGTGTCAAACGTGATTAATAGATCTAGCTGTGTTTAATCTTTCAGAACACCTGTGTGAACTTCAGAACTCATTTCATACACCATGAGAGTGTTAAACGGCATAAAAAAAGATGGTTGGATATTTTGTTTAAATGTCTTATTTAAATGGCCAAATACGTCCTAAGTGCTCTAAATACACGCTATTGGATCTGTTTGGTTAGAATATCGAAATATCGTTATTTTATATATAATAATAATAATATTTAATTGTATTATATTTGAACTGGCTTAGATGTAAAGACTTATCAGTGTCAGTGTCACTTATCAGTGTCATTTCATAATATCTCAAACAGAGAAAAGTTATATTTTTGTGTAGCCAATAAAACATGTTATTAATTGTATATATTAATATTTATTTTCACAGTGATCACTAGTGAACCACATTGAAGCTATGCCTTTTTCCACTTCCTGTGTTAACAAGGTAACTTCAGTGTTTTTTAAAGCAAAATATTTGGGCCTAGAAAGACTTAAGAGGATTTTCTGTGTGCATCTGTTGGCAAAGCACATCAGTCACAACCACAAAAATGTAAATTGTCAAAAATTCATATGAAGTCTGAGGTCAGGTGGGGATTCATATGATCAGACTCAAACTTCAAACTCTGCTTAAATATGATAAATGTGTCAGTCATAAAACCTGCGTCATTAATGTCTGATCTTAAATATGACAAACATCTGCTTATTTATGTAAAGTTAATATATAGGTGATTTTAAAGCACTTTGATTTTTTTAATGTCCAGAATAATTGTTTTAGGACTTTTTTTTAGTTTCTTCATCTACAAAGTCTTAAAAGTGGCCTAAACCACAATAATATATATGTATTTTTAAAAATTACATGTGTGTGTGTGTACAGGTGACAGGTAAAAAGTCTTAAAAGTGACCTCTATAAACCACAATAATATATTTTTAAAAATTCACCATGAAATCAACATGAATCTGATGTTTCTGGGATTTCTCAATCAAGGTGTCTTTGATCATGTGAACTAATTGTTGTCATATTATATTAAAATGGTGTTTATATTAATACCCCTAGTTGACGTACAGTATATGTTTTAGTTTTTATGGTTAACATAAATTTTAAAAAGTGTCAAACCAGGTGTCATATGCAAGTGTTGTATTTTCATGTTGAGTCATGTTTCCTGTTTCTTCTCCCCTTGTGGCAAACAACTAGATACACTAATTGTACACTACTGTCACCCGTTTTAGATTGACTAATGCAAAAAAGTGTTTTTGTTGTTTTGTAGCTGCCACACACCTAACAATCTTATATAATGCTAATAAACCCATTTAGTGAAAGTCTCAAGCATGACTTAACTGTTAAGAATTTGCTCTATAAACTGTGTTTAGATTGTGTAAACTAACACCGCTGATGCATAAAGCAGAAGGATTGGTAACTATGCTGTGTTTGGAAGTGGTCCTTTGGTGGCATATTTCATCAGCTGTCCACCTATTTCCTACATCCCATCAGTACTGCTGCTAGCCATTTTGGTGCCCTAAGCATAATTCCTTTATGCCAGTTTAACTTGAACTTTTTAACGCGCAACCCAACGGACCACTGAGCTTGGGAAGTTGAGTGTATTTGGGGGGAGGGGCGGCGGCGGCACCATCGTTACTTTCTCTAGAGCAATTTTCTGCCTGTTTTGTTATATACATCCCTAAAAAGTGCCTAATAATATTTCTATACTGAAATAATATCGACATTATAATTATTATGACTATGATATGATGATTAATTTTTCATTAGGCTATTTTTGGTGCCCCCTCAGCACTTGGTGCCCTACAGCGGCGCTGCATCCCATGATGCTTTCTGTGAATTATAGGAGTAATTTCCATTAAACTGTAAACTGGTAAAAGGTTCGCTTTATGAGTGTAATAATAAGCATTTTCAAAAACTGAGTAGGCTACAATGAGATGACATCATTCTACTCACCCTTCAACCATCTACAATACTACTGTAGTAATATATGTCAGTATTATGTAACACGTTGTCTTAACCACCATGTTCATTAACTGGAACATTGAGTGATAATATTTCACAATGCTTTCTGTTTTGACTAATATTCTTGATTTACCTGCTTTAGAAACATTCCTGTAAACACTGCTAATAGGGATTAGAAGTGAATAGGGGATTTTAAATGATTTGTTTCCGTCTTTTTGAGTGGAAGTTCCCCAAACCTGAAGTGCCTAGTCTGCACATAATTCAAAACGCAGTAGACTCGTCAGGATGGACACAATAACTTCCAAAATCATTACATGATACAAAGGGTCAAAAGTCAGAAACACTGTGTTCAAATACCTTAAATATGAGTTATTATATTGTTTGAGTAATTATATACTCACGCCCCTCTGGTTCTCACCCCTCGATGTGTATTATGTATTATGTTTTGTACAGAGTTGAATTATAAGATAACAAACACGTAAGATTTTAAAAACAGTTTAATCTGAAATCAATATATCTTATCCCCATAATTATTTATGTGGTGAAATATCATTGTATTAAGTGGTATGTACTGTATCCCTTAAAGGTCTGTCTAGTTTGAACCCGCCGCGGGGCAACTGCTTTGACAGCGGATGCTTTGCGTTTAAAGAGCTAATAAAATATTTCGACTCAGATCAATATTTCATGTCTAATTATTTACTTCTGTGGCAAATAGCCGCTCCGCTTCGCGTCGGGGTCCTGATCAACCTGTCGGGTTTATTCTGAGATAACAACCGACTGGATGTACATTATCACCTACATATATAATATATTATACTATATAACATGTAACAGTTAGTTATTAGGAGTGAAGCTCCAAAGCCAGTCAAATTTGTTAATACATTAATACATTTTTCTAATGAACCAGTTCTTTTTAATAAACCAGTTGATCCAAATCACAAATCGTTCATTTGTTCACAAAGTGAACTGATTCAGTTCTAGAATCAACTCACTGACTTTTAAGTTAACAGTGAATATAATGACCTAAATGATTTAAATTTGTTCTTCCCACAAATCTATTACACGACTTCAAAAAACGTAGGGCATCATATTAATTATTGTTATGGTGCCTTTTGTCAGTTTGGTACTTTTCAGATACGGTTAACATTAACTCTCATTGCATTCTTGTTCCACAGAAAGTCAGATGTGTTTGAAACAACATGGTGAGTAAATGAACACAGAATGTTTGCTTTTGATTGAAATATTCATGTGCTGTCAAACTAGAAATTATCTACAACATATGACTCACATCCGTAACAATCTTACAGTCGTATTTGCAACCGCTGACTGAACCGAGAGGGGAAAGATTGGCATATGTACCATAGATCGCTGATTAATATTTGAGAAGAAGTTTAGACAAGATCATCTTATTATCTTACAAGATTATCTTTTGCAAGGGTGCACGATGATGCAAGATAATTTCGAAGGAAAGAACAATGGTTCACAATGGCAGAAAAATCACACATGTATTTCATTTCCTCTTTCTTACAATTTTTCAAAGATTCTCTGCTGATTTCACATCAAAATGGTCTACAGTATGTGTTTTGCAAGCTGTTATCTTTCTAGTGTGTGAAAAGGGTGTGAAACAAGCAATTAAGCAACATAAACTGCAATTTTTGTAGTTGAGAAATGTGCTCGCTCATGCTGTCAGTGTTTTGTAACAGAAAAATGCTCAATGACTTAGGTAGGTCTTATTGGTTTATTTACATGTTTGATTCACCTAACTAAAACCATTGTTTTTTTTAAGTTCAACACATACACACATAAACACAAAGAGCTTTTGAGATTGCATACATTAGTCCAGGGCATGAATCTGGCCTAAGGCTTCACTCATATGATAATAACATACTCAAACAATGCACATGTTCTCTTCAAAAGCATGCATAGAGAGAAAAGAAATGAGGAAGTGGCACAGGAAGCATGTTGTAGAAGCACTAAAGTGGCATACGGCGAGTACTGGATATTGAGATACGTAGTAAACGAACGAACACATGTGATAAATGTAATAATGGCTGTGATTTTTCATCAGGCGCTATAACTGGCAGGATATCCATGAGTAGTGATGCACCGAAAGAAAAGAATACACAACACAGGGCAAGACACAGTTTTGCTAGAGAAGTTCATTTACCTTTACAAATGTGTGACGATTTGTCTTGACGTTTATGATACAAGAAGTTGAGCAGAATAGCCTCTAATAATGTGCCTTTAACCAAGACTGTGATCGATAAGTTTTAAATTCAAGTACAACTAGAAAACGTGAATAGTGAATTTGCCATTTTTACCACAATATGCTTCGACTTCAGTGAGTTTTTTGTGCTCATCAATCATACAGAAAGCTGTAAATGAGATATCTTTTCATTTACATATGATCTAACCTCATTTACACTGAACAAAAATACATTTCTAGTGTCTAGTTTTCCAGTACAAATATCTAAACATTCTTAAATCAAGATACATTTGCATTAGAAGTGAAATGACCTAAGACATTAAGTCTTTCTTTCTAAAAAAAATTAACAAAAATGAAGCAAGTTTGTTTAGAATAAGAAAAAAATATCTGTCAATGGGGTCAGAAAAATAAACTTAACTCAAAAGGAAAACAATATTATTTTTCTTACCCCGATCACATATTCGTTCTTGTTTTATGCAGTAACTCGCTTAATTTCGAGATTTTTTTCTCTCCAGAAAATAAGACTTAATATCTTCTCAAGTAAATGCATTGATTTTGATATAAGATTTTTTTTTGTTGATATTTTTTGGTGGAAAACAAGAAAAAAATACTAAGGAAATTTCTTTACAGAGTACATTAAGCTACATTAAATATCGGATGTTAGCGTAATGCTTTCTGTGAACATTTTTGGCCAGTTTTCTCATCATTATATGGCATTTTGGCCAAAATTTCGATGCATCCCTATCCATGACTGAGAAGAATAGATCTAAAAACACGCAAATATATAAGAGAGCAAAGAGCAGTTTGATGGTGCACAAACAGCCAGTCACACGCAGGTACAAGCATGCAGGCATTGTGCAGCTTAATGCCCATGTATTCTTCTCATTTTAAGACTTCAGATGCTACTGTTACATTTTTAAATGCATCAAGTTGAAAATTCTCATTATTGCAAATATGCAGAAACAAACTGTTCAGATAACTTCAAGGGAACATTTGTAATGATACACATTACTAGAGAGAGAAGTACAAAAAGAGAGAGCGAAATGGGATTTAAAGACATGAGGGATCAGAGGTAAAGAGTGTGATATTCAAAGGGGTGTGGCTACCGAGAACAGCGGATGTGATCTCATCAGAAATGGGCGGGGCAATGAAGCAAACAGCCTATGGAGTCTCACAAATCACTGTCTCCACCACGAACGTGTTCTCGAAGTGGCGGATTCGGTGACAGTTCTGCGCATCACGCTTGGTGATACCTAATGGGAAGAATATGAAAATTATGTAAACAAAACAAAAAATAGTTAAGACAAACAATGTGCAAATTCATAAGTCAACACCATTGCTGAGTTTTTCTCCTTGAAACTGCAGTGAACTAAAGACAGTTTTAAAAACATGGTTTGAAATCGCTGGCGTTTCTGATGTCACAAACCAATCAGGTCAACGTGTGATCGTCAACGAGTGGATCTCTGAGCTGGTGTGAGTGAGTGGAGGCGGGGCTCATTTGCATAATCATAGAATCTCGTATACTAAATGAGGAAAGGGTGTAGAGTTACATTCAAGCCATTTTAAGGCATGAAGATTTTTTTTTCAAGGGAAAAAACTTTTAAATAAGTAATTTTGGTGACCAAAGATGAGTTTTAAGAGATACAATTGTTGACTACAGGGGGCTTTAAGAAATATTTTACATACTTACACTATTATTTATTTAGCTTATGGATTAGTATCCCAGCTAACAAAAATATGTTCTAAGAACATTTTTGCTAATGTTCCTATTAAAGGAAGAGTTCACCCAAAAATTCTGGCATCATTTACTCATCCTCATGTTGTTCATAACCTGTATGGATTCCTTTCTTCTGCTGAACACAAAAGAAGATTTTTGAAGAATTTCGGTAACAAATCAGTTGATGGACTGCATTGACTTGCATGGAAAAAAATACTATGGAAATCAATAGGGCCTACCAAATTATTGGTTACCGGCATTCTTCAAAATATCTTTTTTGTTCAACAGAAGAGAGAAACTCATTGAGGGTGAGTAAATGATGACATAATTTTCATTTTGGGGTGAACTATCCCTTTAAGTTTTGAAAATGTTATTTCTAAATGTTCAAAATGTTTTTTTTTTTGTTTTTTTTTTAATTTTAGGGAACATTTAATTTGATCATTTTACACAAATTATGGGAATGTTACTTATGAATGTTCTGAAAACGTTAGACAACCATTTAGATTAAAGGCATTTCTGTGCTAATGTTTTGAGAACATCAATGAAGACCAGATAACTGTCTGTTATTGAAGGTGTCAAATAAGGTGACCGAACGCTCTATTGACGATGCTGGGAGAATGTTTGCTTGTAATTTTAAGAGAACCTTGCCAGAACGTTAGACAAAGTTGTAAGACATTCCCTGTTAGCTGGGATTCTGTGTACAAGAACTGTATACATACATAAGCTATATAAGCACATAAGCTATATAAGCACATACAATTCAAAATATGGTATACAGAAGTAACACAATATAAAATATTCATGGATCATAATAGCTTGATCCGTTCTAACGCAGATGGCCTGCTTTCACAAAATCGTCCCAGTTTCCCCAAAGTTTGTGGTTGTCATGGATATTATCATATTATATTCTCACAAAAAAGCATTGGATCTTCGGGAACCAGAGAGAAATAGATTGCTTAATACAGGAAGCCATACCGTGGGTGTTACTTAATTATTCCGCTAATTAGCTGCAACGAGCTATTAAGCTGGACGTCAATCAGATTTGCATGGCAGCTGTGAAGCCACACCGGAGCACAGAAGATTTCCTCCCACCAAGAAGATGAGGAATTAGTTAGGCCGTAAGTTGGCATTGCCAAATTGGACTCATAGCTCACGATTGGCAAATGTATTATTTAGATGAATATTTATACCCCCGTTTTAACAATGAAGATATTTGATATTTCATTTTTGGGTGAACTATACCTTTAAATATGATGTAAAATCAATGTTTATATTATTTCAGTTGAGTGATATGATTCTCTTTAGATGTCAACATTGACTAAACCGTATCAGTCAACCACTACGATAAAAAGACAAACATTTGTCAACTT
Organism: Gila orcuttii; assembly: GCA_026230005.1. Lineage (NCBI taxonomy): Eukaryota > Metazoa > Chordata > Actinopteri > Cypriniformes > Leuciscidae > Gila > Gila orcuttii. Next base: position 18,666,361 of record JAPDVR010000009.1, read on the forward strand.
ACGGCGGCGTGAGTTGCGGCGACGGAGCCTGTACGTATCTTTACCGTTACACAGACGGTAAATAAAGCGGCCGAGCTGATGCATATTATTAACACGTCCAGCCACGACCATCTCTTCCTGGACAATGTATGTCTGGGGGAGGTAAGTCCCCTTCTACAAAAAGATAGAAAGGCAACATCAAGTAGATATAATTCACATTTCAAAACTGCCATTACACACAAACAAAACCAGTACCTTGACGTTGATGAGCAGTTCCCAGAGGTTACGTGGTGGCATTACCACACTGGTGTTGAGCTCGATGACATAACACTTGTCTAAGGCAATGTCATGGTAGGCCGTCAGACCCTAAAAAACCCAAACACATTCACATAATTCAGATAAAACTCAAGTCATCTTTATTTATATAGCACTTGATACAATACAGATTGTTTCAATAAACAGGAAAATAATGATTCAATGATGCAAACAGAGTTCAATTCTGCTGTAAAGCAGCTCTAAAAAGACAAAAGTAAACAATAATGTGAAAACGTGCTCTGTAAATGCAAGTATGCATAATGGAAACTAAGTCATGTGTAACTGTGGAAATTTGTGAGCTGTTTTCATGTGTATTACCCTGTGGAAATCGTGAATGATATCAGCAGGGTCTGTGTTGCTGAAGTCGGGCACAGGCACGCTGATCTGCTCGTAGTTTTCCTTCAGATAGATCCCCACGTTCTCCTCCAGCTCCTGAGAGCCTCGCAGTGGAGCAGCCACCGAGTCCTCGTACACAACACGGCAGTGGAACCGACTCTGATCCGGAACCTGAATCGACATCATTTAAAATACATGATTTAAAGTTATATTAAAATACTGTTTTGATCTTATGACTGATATCTTTTAACACAAGAACTTAAGATAACAACAGTATTTATATTAGGGATGCACTGATGGGACTTTTTTTGGTCGATATCGATACCGATTTTAACAAACAACTATTGGCCGATACCAATACTTGTCACTTGCTCTCTTATTTGAACTTTTTTCATTAAAATAGATTAGTGCTTTGATCATGTTTTAAATTAGAAAAGTCTGAAAACGAATGCATTAAGGTATACTAGCTAGTTTATTGCTGCATCATCAAATAATTTCTATTGAACATGGATCAGATCCATTTAAAATTCAACAGGCCAACATAATGAAATAACCAGTGCTTTTCATGTACAAAGTAGTTTTCAGGTACAAAAATAAAGTAATCACATGTAAAATATATTTTTCATTGTATAAATTAAATATACATGTATCCTTATTTAAGTTACAAAAGTTAATTGGTCAAGAGTAGTGAGTAATTTTTTAGTCTTTTGTTGTTTGAGTAACATTAAAACAGGAATATTAGGCTGCTGTCACTTTAAGAGCTGCACAGATCCAATATACTGGTACACAAGAGTATTATTTGTAACTGTTTATGTTAATTTAAGACATAACTGACAATGTTTACAAGGACACTCGCCTTTTGAAAAAGTTGAATTATGCAACTCACTCAGTTATTAAACCATCGGTTTCAACATTTTTCATGCTATAGCCAATATGCCGATGGTTTAAAATTTATCAAAAATCGGCCGATAAATATTGGCAGCTGATACATCGGTGCATCTTTCTGTCAAATAGGGCTATATTATCCTAATTGCGATCCGGATCCCTTAAATCCACAAATCGATCTTTACTATGCACCACTTTTAGCGAGTGTGCAACTTGTGTATCACTCTTATGTATGCTTTTGTAAATCATAACTATGACGTAAAAAGTCGAAATTATGACATAAAAAGTGTTTTTACTCTATGTATCACTCTGCGTACCAGTTTGCGGGTTCCAGGAAGGCTGATAAGTCTTTCAGTAATCTTTCTACAAGGTACATCGATATCTTTACACCAGTAGTTGGCAACAAACTGTATTTTATCATTGAGCCAATCGTTCAACTGATTCTTTCAAAACACTGATTGATTTAGGAATGAATTGCAACTGTCATTGAAATATTGGAGGTGTTCGACTTGAAGCTGCGCTGCGCAGGCCGATCGGTGTATGACATCATTGGTACCGCGAGACCAATTCGAAAGCACACAGAAACGTCTGCTCTCTAATCGATCTTGCTACACTTTGATGTCTTACATTTGGCGCAGCACTTCTTCAAGTCAAACACACCTAATAACGCCAGAACATAAAACATAAGCTCTGGCTGAGCCAAAATGAAACAATTGGCACTACTGGAATCTGCCGCTTATCATCTAATTATCTATTAATTATTTTGAGTTTTCTGCCACTCGTATATTTGTGTGCTACCTGAGGAATGATGTAGTAACGGTAGATATATATAGAAGCATATATCAAACTGCAGGTGAAGACAATCAGTGCAGTTGTCAGACAGCAAAGTCCACTCAGAGAGGAGCGTTTCCGTCCGACAGGCAAAACCAGCTCCTCTTCCACCTACAAACACACACATTTTTATAACATTTAGTTTTTATTTCCCTTAAATAAAGCATAATATTACCCACAAAGTATAGCTCAATTTAGGTTGTAGCCTACTATACTATTTGAGGACATTTGGTCCTCATCAAGATGGCAAGACCCAATCACACACTGCAGGAATGAATTCATCATGACCTCAAAATACCGTGCCACTTTCAATGCGATCACCCACACGCTGGGAGACGTGCTACAATCGGCACTACATTCATTTGTATCATGTGCAGACAAGAATGGATTATTCAGTGCTCTCTCGTACTACAGAAGGAAATTATTAGATGTGTGATGCCAATAGGCAATGACTAATAACGCCCCCAGTCTTGCAACCCATCTGCCAAACTGCACGGCACATGACCTGAGCTGGCCTCATTCTTAACTTACACACGCATGTTTGGATTATTATCACGATGGGGACTTTCTTTTGACTAATGGGCCTATTGTTTTTATATTAAGATAATTAGATTTAAAATATTTGAAATACACCAACCCAACACTTATACCATACAAACACTTTTTAAAATAAAAAAAAACATTATTTAAAGTGAAGTGTGTTTTTTTTTTCTCCTCATGTTTTATTTTTCAGTTCTGGCTCCTCAGCTCCGATGGTTTTATGGGATAGCAAAGTGTCCACTAAGATTTAGAAAATATTTTTTAAAGATTTTAAATTAATGTTCAAAAGTTCTGAGAACGTTCCCTGTTAGCTGGGTGTTCGATTACTGTTTCATGAATACTGCATATTCATATTTGACATGTTTTCTGTATAGTAGGCAAGTATGTGTATCCTGACTAAGGGAATCATTAGAGACAGACTATATTTAGTGGCTCAGAAATTACATACTTCATCTTTAAATTGTTTTCATCGTGGGGAGGTCATTTGGCCTATAAAGACAGCCAACACATACATGCACCTCTTTTAGTAATGGAGCGATATTAAACAGCTAAAGCTCTCCTAAGTCATTTCTCCTCACCGTAGCCATCTGCCATTTTGTCTCTGTTGGATTTGTGTGTGTGTGTGTTGCATAGACACATAAACCTGTGCTGCACTAAGTCAAATTTCATTCCCTGCCATTATAAGCTCTTAAAAATAAGGCCTTAACCTCTGACAATAACAACCCATATATTACAGGAAATATCTTTTAAAATGCAGGGCAACATGTTTTAAGCTATTTTATATTAATTTAATCAAGATGTTTACCCCATCACTTGGTTAAATTATTAAAGAAGAGCAATTTGATGAAAACATCACAATAATGCACACATATTGAGTGCACAAGGATATACAGAGCACATTTTATGGCAGAGATGGATATGATGAATGTTGCATGATGTGATGTTATTGGTGCAAGTGCTGCAGCATCCATGTCCTCTTGTTATGAAACCAAAGGGCAACAATATTTATATGCAAAACAGCTACAAATATACATACACGCGTGTTGATAGAGCATTATCAATAGATCATTTTGCTCCACCAAATGACGTGATGGTGGTTTATCAGGGATGTTCTTTTCTTTACCGGCTTTTGGTTACTTTGAACCTCTGTTGTCTGTGACCTTTCGGATGATGCACACAAAAAGCGAAACTTACGTGCGGATGCGGTATGAATATTTGAGTTTTGTCTCCATCTCCCTCCTCTTTCTCGGCTTTTTGTCCTGTGATGGGCTGAAAACTGATCTTCACCATGTTGAAGGGAGAAAATAACGCTGTTTTTAGCGTGCACGAAGATCCTTTATCCCCTGGCTTTGTGACACAATATCTGCCGTTTGTTTTAATAGACCGGAAGAATCTATTATAATTTCTTTATATATTTCTCTCTCTATATATAATCGTTCTTAAAGTCACAGTGCTAGCGACACTGGTGATGACGCGCGCGACCCAGGAGGAGCAAGCGCGCGCACGTTTTGTATAAAAATTGTCTGTGTACGATTTTTTTAAAAATATATAGTTTTATCTATCTATCTGATGGTAATACTGTTGTACTTGCATATATGCCATATAAAAAATACCTAATACTAATGACAAATGACCGAGGATGAGAAAATGTGCTAACGTTCAAAAATTATACTCCTGTCTGTCTATCTATCTATCTATCTATCTATCTATCTATCTATCTATCTATCTACAGACAAGGTGCAAGAATGTTAAACGAAATTATTCCAGAATTAATATAATAAAATATAGGCTAATATAATACAATACACCTATAGGCTAGTATGTTAATACAATATAGCCTAATGTAGGCCTATTATTATAATATAATTTATGGCATTTCTTGGCATTACTAAAACATGGTTTTAAGTTTGTTGAATAACCACCGCTTTTTAATCAAAGAACAAAAGACAGTAGAAACACGTATTTTATTCCAAACTTTATTTCCAACTGTTAAGTCTGTCTACGTTTTGAAATTTCAGATGAAACTCCAGGTTTCTGTACCCAAGTCTTATTACTCGGGCCAGATCTAGATCTAGGTTAGATTGGACTGTTTAATTGAACAGACAGCAGGCCAATAAGTTTCCAGCTTGTCCTTTAGATGCCCATGCTTAATCTAAGGCTGTAAAATAGAAACATGCACTGATGCAAGATAAGTTTACTAATTCTCAGAAATCTTAATGCTTTGGGCCATTATGATGTCAGGCTTACAAGATGACTGTGATTGGCTGTTGTTACATGTGCCAACCAAGAAAAACTAGTCCAACCTAAACCACAGATGCAGACTAAACAATAAATTATGGTGAGTTGCCCGTCACAAATTAAACAGGATATGCTCAGAACGAAGTATGAAAAATTTACATCTTTAATCTACGCAAGGTTTATTGTATTTTCCACTAAAATAAAATACTGTTATAGACATGTAAATCCCTGTTATTCTGACCAGTACTGTAAACATTCGGCAGAACATGTTTTAATGGGAATTCGGCAAAGTTCTGCATTGAAAATGAGGAGGGATACATACCATTATGAATTACAGTTGCATTTGTTTAAGGGAGAAATGAAGGATTTATGGCAGATGATTGTGGCTATCGTGTGAGTAAAAGCAGTCATAACTTGAAAATGATCAACCAAAACCCTCCAAATCACTTTTAGGTTTGTGTAAGTTTGCAGACTTGCACCAACTTTAAAGTATTAAATGACAACCCCCATCAACCACTCCACTGTTATTAAAACAAACATAAGTTAAAACATTCATAAAGGATGTGGGTGCTCAAATTGCCTTTTCCCTCAGAAGCTACAATTAGGTAATAATATGGGTTTGAGCGGCTCCTCTACACCCAACCATTTCAGATTAGTCTGCTACTAATAATATCACATTTATTTTTCCCAAACTAAAAACAGCAAGGCAAGAGATACAGTATCTGAGCTGGTGTATTTAGTCAATTTACACAAAACCAGAAAAGAACTTGTCCAGGTCACATTTCACCTCAAACTCAAAAGCAAGACATAGGAAATTATAGATTATAGTTTGTGTATGGTTATTGGACTATTAAAGATTTGTCCCATTATTTATGACAATTGTCCCCCCAACATCCATAATGGATAAATGAGATATATATATATATATATATATATATATATATATATATATATATATATACACATATATTTCTGTCATTTATACTTGTTGTAAAGACTCTACTACTCTGGTAAAAAAAAATTAAAAAAAATTAAAAGCTCATTGGGAATTTAATGAAAAGTACTATTGACAATTATGAAAATTAGAAAAACATTAAAATAAAATTAAGACCAGATGATTTATAGGAAAGTCTCAAAAATGTATATGAAAGTTTCCTTTTGATTTTGAGGTTAAATGTGATTTGTTTTGTGAGATTCACTCATGCACTCACCAAATGACCAAAACAATGGCCCTAGTTAACACAAATGTATACACTATGCCAGTGGGGGTTTAGTTTTACTGAAAACAAGACTAAGCAGGGCACAAATCTTAATGTCACGACCACAGATCAGATTCCACAAGTAACTTTCCATTACACCCACTTAATGCAGTGACTAATACAATAAGAAAGGAATGGCAAAGTTAAATCAGAATCGACAGCCACAACTAACTCACCACACTCATGTACTACTTTCCATATGACTTTCAAAATGAATCTGAAACGACCATAAACCGGTAAAGAGGCTGTGAGGTGCCATCGCACATCCAATGAAGTCTACAAAGCCAAAACAAAAAAGGGAAGATGAAAAAGCCTGCAGTATGTAGGGCAAACACATTTATTCACCCAGGATACGCAACCTCAAAATGTGCAAAACTTGTTGATGCGTCACATTTCTAGCTTTTATGTAACTCCCTGGGCGTTAGTGAGCAAATGAGTTGACAGGAGTGTGTTTGAATGGGTTACTGCATAAGTGCTTTATGCATGTCAAATTTCCTTGTATTCATTAATATCCTCAACTTGCATGGGCTAATTAGCATCAAGAGACATTTGAGTGTATGGTTGTGTATGAGGTACAAAACCCTCCTTCTTTATGTGCAATAAAGCAGCAGCATCTACATCCAACCTTTCTGTTCATTTTGCTCGTTTTTTTGAAACATGAGAATAAAACATTGTAAGGGGAAGAGGTTGTATGTCCAGCGAAGCAAGACTCTTCTTCATCCTCGTCGCCACATTACTCGCCCCGCCGAGCTCAAACGGCATTTAACGGTTCCTGCAAAACACAAAAACATGCCCAGTGCTACGGCCACTCAACGTCCCAGAGAGCCAAACATCGTCCAGACGTTGCCTAAAACACTGTCTAGACGTCCTCTTTGCACTTTTAACCATTCGTCACCCTTCTCAAGCGTCCTGCGGGGTTGGCCTCTTGAGGTCTCGGATCTGTTTGATTAGATAGGTCTTCTCGTCGCCGAACTGCTCGTCCTCGGCTCGGTCGTTCTGGAACTTGCTGAGGAACTCGATGAGTTTGGTCTGGTTCTTCAGCAGGATGTCGAGGATGGGCTGAGTCTTGTTCGGATTGGCCACAAACACCTGAATGCACAGAGAAAGACCTTGTCACCTTGCTAGAGACAAGTTTTGGGTTGACATTCTGGTGAAATAATAATAGATTCAAACCTTAAACACATGGAAAGCCTCGAACTGGATGTTGCGGCTCTTGTCTCTCAGTAGGTTCATCATGAGTTTGAGGTTCTCTGGTTTGCTAATGTACTTCGTCATTATAGTGAAGTTGTGTCTGTCCAAAAGCAGCTCTCCCAGAAGCTGAGAGGAAGAGGAAATACACAAAACACATTTGAAGCACTTAAAAATAAAGATCTAATGAACACAGGAAACATGCGCACAGTTCAGTTTAAATGCAGCTGTAAAATAACACAACTACTATACACACATATAGATATACATTACTGTTCAAAGGTTTGTGAGCAAACAATTAAGAAATTGTTTATTTTATTCAGCAAGGACATATTAAATAAGACATTTATAATGTTACAAAAAAAATTCAAATAAATGCTGTTTTTTTTAACTTTCTATTTATCAAAGAATACTGAAAAAAATAATCAGTTTTATGAAGGATCATGTGACACTGAAGACTGAAGTAATGATGCTGAAAATTCAGGAATGCATCACAGGAATAAATTACTTTTTTCATATATATTCAAACAGAAAGCAATTCTTTTAAATTGTAATAATATTTCACAATATTACTGTTTTTACTGTATTTTGATCAAATAAAAAAAAAAACCCGTTCCTTACCTTTAGCGACTGCCTCTTAGTCACATAGTTTTCTGAGTGAAGCAGTTTCTCATATTCACTAAAGAACTGAAGACCAAAAGTGGAGAAAAGAGGACAGAGATACACAGTAAATATCAAAATTGTCTGGCTTCTTCTCATACAGTAGCCCCGAAAAGTAAAGCATACTTACAACACACTTGCATTAAATAAAATATAAAATCAAGTGGTATTTATTTTAAAGAAAGATAGCACTTTACAAGAAAAACACTTGTATGCACGGTTCAGTTATTTACGAGAGTGACAACCACATTCTATAACCGAACTCACTCCTGTAAATTTTCAGCACTCACAACGCAACCGCATGTTTAGAAAACCTGTGATGTGTGAAAGGAACCGGACTGGACAACTAGTCTCGCGCCGGACATTTGGAGAGAGATGCTTTACACTGCACAAACGCTGTGTGTTGCGGGTTTGCATGTGTAGTTTCGATTTCAGTTACTTACAGAAACTGAGAGATATGAGCTGGGTGTCATCTGAAGGTTTTCTCCACTGGAGTTGCTCCTGTCAGTTTTGAGTTCTACGTGCGAGTCAAATGCTTCGCTCTCCACCCAGGTATAAAAGCTGCGGTCGGTTAACGAATATTTGACAGACAAACTCGAGCTCAATTGGACTCTTCTTGTCGTGTCAAACGTGATGAGGCTTTTCAGTTTTATAAACGTCGCCATCTTTGATATTAATTTGGTAACTACCGCTATGGTTACTAGTAAGAGAATACTAGCTTGACTCTCATTGGTCGTTTATACAGACAGTATTCGAGACTCAACTGCAAGTTGCTGTGGGAATGGGACATTATTGTCTAAAATTATGACAAAAGTATTTGGACATGTGGTTCCCTAATGTTTCAAAAAGTTGTTGTTGATGTGAAGAACTTACTTCATACATCCACTAAAATCAACTTGACACCAAAGTCATTATGCAAATATGATTTATCTAAATTCATATGTAAAGAAATTGAAATATTTTAAAGTGTGACTAAAGTGGTTTTTTTTGGGGCCCACTTCACATTCAAATTACAGCCAAAATGTATTGACTCACATTAAGTGCAAAGAACAAATGCAAATTCGAGGAACTTGTTGCAGAATGACTGACAGATCCAATGACAACAGACAGTGATGGAAACCAAATAAATGAAAAGAAAAGTCAGTAACTCACTCTATCATAGTGTTGCTCCAGAAACTCAGCGCTGAGCAGTTTGTGTCTCGTCAGCAAATCCTGGAAGAAAACCAAACAAATGGAATTTGTCAGACAGAATAATTATACAGAGCATCTGAAGATGAAATACTCAACCAGCGCCGCCCAGACAAAACAAAACACCTAGGCTTGTTTGTCTGTCAACATACTAACTTTAAAAGTGGCAAATGCATCTGAGGCGATGTCGAAGGTGGACATCTCCACGTATCTGAAGAAATCGTAGAACTCCTCAGAGCAGAGGGTGATCTTTGCCAGCGGCTCATGCCGTATACATTCCCTCAGCATGATCCCGCAGTTTAGAGCGATGTCTGGAGACTCGTAACTGCAAAAAAGACAGGAACATTTGGCCACCGTATATACATCCTCATGTTGTTCTAAAACTTTCTTTCATTCATAGACCCAGAAGGAGATTTAAAGGTGCAGTATGTAATATTGACAGCTAGTGGTTGAAATGGGTACTGCAGTCCCAAAAAAAAAAGGAGTTTTTTTTTCCCGCCCCCTTCTCATTGGAGTCGATGCTCACGTGGGTTGCCAGATTGAGGACACGAACTGCGATCTCTGACCCAGTTTGTTTGCAGACTTCCATTGTTGCAATTCCCTGTGTTTCCCTCTAACTGACAACCCGGGAGTCAAATACTATTAGGTAACTTGGAAGTGGGCGGGATCAAACAGACATTATGACACGGAAAGCACATTTCAAAGTAAAATAACTGACTGTCGCATTGTGTTTTTTAGAGAAACAAGTATTTGAACGTAGCATGTTTCCAAAATTATGGTATTTTTATGCTTTAGTACAGTCAATAAATTACATACAGCACATTTAAGTTGGATGTCCATGCTACTTTTTTTCATACAATGAAACTAAATGGTGGTCAGCGGTTGTGAAGCTCCCAAAAAAATAACAAAAAAGTACCATAAACGTAGTTTAAAATAAAATAATAGTTACTCTATATATGAAGTTAAGACTACAAGGCATGAATATATTAAGATATTATAAACATTAAAATCATGATTTTTCTGTAAACCTTTTTTGTAGCAATGTGTATTGTGAATTTGACTTGCCCATATAACTTGTCTGCTATATTCTTGACTCCAATCTATATTACGTTTTTTTTCCAAGTCATTTGTCATGTGGTTTCAAGTCATATGGCTTACTTTTAAGTTTTAAGGAGTTTAATAATTGGAAAAGCACTTAAATGTTGTGAATTCACATTTAAGATGGCATCGCTGATGTAGGATAAGATGTACCCACTGCTAATGCTGACTCACTAGAGTAAATACTTATCTGGGATCAGATAGCTCATCTAAAATATTTACGTATAGTTTCATATTAGTCACCTTACTAGTTCCTTGATATCTTAGTTTGAGATATGATCTAAACACCAGCTCCAAATTTAGAAAAGCAGATTGAACTAGTCTGACAACTGCCACATTTTAGGTTATATATATGAAAATCAAATGAATGTCTTCACAATATGTTTGTGTGTGTGTCTCACCCTTTGAGCAGCATGAAGAGTATATTTTGTTGAGTGCACAGGTATTCAACAGTGGGTGTCCGTGTGCCGATTTGACGTCTCAAAATATTATTAAAGATCTGTGCCACGTCTTTCTTGCCCTATAGAAAAAAATGCAGAATAGTCACTGAAAAGCTCAATTAATTAAAAATAAAAACATGTATTTCCACAAACTGGAATTTGAGAAACAAAGATTTACATCTTGTAAAACTGTTTACACCTGGCACTAGAACCGTCTCGGCTGATCCGTTCACAAGTGGCCAGTCGAGACAGTTTGCCATTGACATCTGTTAATACACGCAATATTAACGTCTCTCAGTTGCATAATAAGAAGCCATTTTTGATTAGAGGAGAGCATCTCTGTTGATGTGTTGAAACCAGTGGAAACTTTTAGATGCTGGCTAGACAATATCCAATACAATAAATATAATGATTTTGAGATCTAAATTTGCTCTACCAGTAACAGAGGGCGAACTGGGGGCTTGTTTTGCACAGATTGAATAGTGAATGATCATATTGAAAGAAAATATATAAAATCGTCCCGGTCTACTGACATTTGTTATGACATCCGCTTCAAACATTACATTCCTCATGATAACTTTCGTTAAGTCTACCAAAAGTAAATCCACTTCACCAGCTAATAAATCTTCGACAGCAATGCCAAAGAAATATACAGAGTTACCGCAAAAACAGAAGTTCAAACACAGAAATCTGAAGATGGCTGCGTGTTTATCTGGTGCGTAAGGTCTATAGGTGGGTGTGGCCCTGAGGCTCCGCCTTCTTTAACATGAAAATCTTCTCCGGTTCATTTCTTCTGTTCAGTCTGTCGAGGTCAGACGTCCATGAGTAAAAACACGGAACAATTGAAGTTGTAATTCTTATTAAAAGTGATACTGTCCCTGTCTTTGAGGGTTATTAATGTAAATGAAAGGGTCTTTACATTTGGCCAAAAATAGAACTTTTTTGTTATAAAAAAGAACAAGCCCAGCCCGGGTGAAAAAAAAAGTAACGCCAAAGTAATGTAACATATTACTTTTCTAAAAAAGTAACGAAGTAACGAAATTAGTTACTTTTTAAGGGAATAACGCAATATTGTAATGCATTACTTTTCAAATTAACTTTCCCCAACACTCCATATTTTACATATACATCTAAACGTCGCTCTCAGAAGCGTGGACGCCGTCTGGATGTTCGCCAACCGTATTTCACAGGTCACGCATTTCAAACGTTTTAAAAAGTCTCTTAATAGAATAAAGAATAACGAAAAAGAAGTATATCGGGCCTTAAAAGAGCATTTGAGAGCTGCTCAGTGGATTTTGAGGGACTTCACTTTTCATGTCTATTAAACTCATCCCCCCCACCTCAAAGTCGATGAGCTGCAGATCTGCGACGAGGGTGCTGAGCAAGCCGCTGTTGTAGAGCTCCTGAGCCAGCTGAGCCACGGCTTCTGTCTGCGGCTCCTTCTCACTCGTGCCGTAGAGAATCTCCTTCATCGCCAGCAGAGATTTGGACACCTCTTCAGAGGCCTGCAGACACACACCCCTCTTATTAACGGCCTCATGAAACTCTTTAATAGGTGGCATTAACAGTACAAGCCCAAACACACTGTAACACACCCGTGTGTAACAGCGCATTATACCTTCTCAGCCTTCTTGTCCGAAATGTCCTGCTTCTCCAGAATGGTCATGCTGTCCTTTAGATTCTTCACTATGTCCGCGGGACACTTGTGAGACTTACCGAAAGGGAACGGCATGGCAACACCTTACCAGGGAAACCAGGTAGCAGAGAGCCCAGCTGTGAAAAAGTGAACGAGAAACGACTGCGAAAGAACAAATGGACAAACAATCAAACGATAACTCATTCATGAGCAAAAGAATAACCAAAACAAAATAACACATTATAGAACTGACGACCAACTTAGAATCAGCAAAAGAAAAACGTAACTCTGAAGTCACAGAAAGAAATAAAGAGCAAGGGAAAACAAAAAATAATTAGCAAAACAAATGAACAAAAACAGAAAAAATGAATGAATTAAACAAAAACATAAGAATATATAGCTAAACAAATGAAAGAATAAACAAACAAACTAATGAAAAAATTTACGTACAAACCAATGAAATGATGAACAAATTAATAAACTTAGGGCCGAACAAATGAAAGAATGAATAAACTAACACGTATTTGCATTAATGGATTTGGAAGACTTTACACTCCGTTCAATGTACACATTTAATCAGTTCTTGCTTTCTCTGGGAACCGAACCCAAGACTTTGCGGTTGTTAGAGTCATAGATGTCCACGTGTCCGCCATCTTGAAACGGTCAACAGGTTGTCACTCACAGTAAAAATCAATGACCTTCTTGTAACATTGTGCAGCCTCTGGTTGGAAAAAACGCAGAGATTTAAATTCCCCTCAAATATGGGATAGTCTTTCACAGGTGAGAATGTGTTTGTGTCTCAATATGTATTAACTCAATATTACAGGTTTTTATACTATGGTAACTTTTAATAGTCACGTTAAAGCTAACGCCTTTGTCTTGTTGTATTTATTGTGTTTATCTGCTGAAGTCTATTGCAGATGTAGATATTCATACATGCGTCTAACTACATTTGCAGACACACGGTCACTCGAACTCTCGAGTGTTTACGGACCGGCTTTGACTTCTCCAATATAGCAGACGGCTTATTACAGCGGCCCATAGAAACAGACAATACTGAGGCATCTGTGTGTGTGTGTGTATATATATATACGTATATATAAAACAACAACAAAAAAAAACAAGTAAAAACAAACAACAACCAAAAAAATGAAGGAAAAATAACCAGATTAAAGGAATGTTCAGTGCTCACTGCCATCAACATTTCTCTGAATTTCAGGTTAGTACATTTCAACTGATTATAGAAGGAAGTTGATTTTCACTGGCTAGGGTGTGAGTTCACACTTTATGTTCACACACATAACACACACAAACGTGTCAGACACAACCCAAATGCGAGGTGAGCTTTGCAAAGTCGATAAACAGGAAATGTGCAGCAGGAACCTCTTCAATGAATACGGCTGTGTGCTGGTTTCCTACATACACATCACAGCAGCCAAACTCAAGCATGAAGTACTGACCTGAAGAAAAATCACTCATAAATCCTGCTGTTTTTTCATTACCCCTTTTCCAAAACACAAACTAGTATTGATATTAGAGTGCCGCATGTGCTCTGAATACTCCATGTGGCAGCTCGTGGGATCCGTGCGTCACAGGACCATACGTCCAGCCGGTTAATCTCCGTTAGCTTGTGCAAGTTCACCAAATCCTTGACCTGGTGACCAACCACGCTCGCCATGTCTGAGGCACGCAAATCTGAACCCAAACAGATGCCACTGAGGCTCGTTGAGACAGCTGGCAGGATGAGTTTACATCTAAACCAGAGGTGTCGAGTCCTGCTTCTGGAGGGTCACTGTCCTGCAGAGTTCAGCTGCCCAATTAAACACACCTGAAACAGCCAATCAAGCCCTTACTGGGCATACTGGAAACTTCCAGACAGGTGTTGAGCTAAACTCTCTCCAGGACCGAGGTTGGACACCCCTGAACTAAACATTCATAGTTGCTGAATGGTTGCATGGGATCAATTACAGGTTAACTGATCAGCCACACTAATATGATGCTAATAATACCAATCATAATTGTTGCATATGATGTTAATAATTACATTGCCAACAATTACTGCTGCATGCTGTACTGTCAAAATCAACAATACTGTACAATACGGGGGAGAGCAGAGCAGGGTTAGTCTTCACATATCACAAAGCCTATATCATAGTATCTATGAAACAATATTATTAGTACATTAGTTTATAGTCATGTTTAGTCAAAGTGTTTTTGTGTCGGTTTCAAACAGGTAGTTTGTCACAATGCGTTTCATGAATATTATATCACACTATATATAAATTCCAATTTCTGTTGGTCTATTATATATTTATTATAAATAAATACACACACAGTTTGATGGAGACCCCATATTATAGTGTTACAATAGTAACAATAACTTGGAAATATAAGGAAACTGAATAAGTAATACAGGGATGTATTATATGCATATTTATACGAGAACTCTATGACTAAAGATTCTTATCAATTGAAAACATAATGAAATATAACAGTGAGGTACAAAATTATTTTTTATGTAAAATGTGTCTTAATCTTTATGGCATACATTCTGGGATATAGGCTAGGCCTATTCTGTGAAATATGTATTTCATATTATCTTGATATACATAATATTCATATTTATTGATCATTTTTTATATTATTATAAATATTATAATGAATTATTCACTTATAAAATAACATTATTTACTTAATTTTACTCAAATACACTAGAAGACAGGACATTCAGAAAATACTCTTGGCAACATTATCGAAGTTATCGGCTGATGTCAGCAATATTAAAATTGTCATAAAGACTAGTTTAATGGCATCATCTAATGACAAAGATTCGGAACAGGTCAAATAAAAAGCAGTAGGCTAGTATGCATACTTGTGTCCTAACTGGATGATAATGTAGATAATAGATCAAAATCACAACCATGTATTGTTCAGCTGTGTGAAGTATTGGGATATTTGACGGTGCAACTGTTAATCCCCAAAACATTATACACATCTGTGTAAATCAGCTGAAGTTATAAAGCTTATTTACTTGCAGTCCATAAAGGGCTCGATGATCTGAATGAAAGAGGGGCTTCACTCTGACTGTATCACAATCCTAGTGAGCTGTCTACCTAGAGTCAATCTATGACGCCCCAAAATAATGATTCCCCAGTTCAGACATGTCTATGATGTTGCCTGGGTAGGGTTGCAGACTAGTTTAGGACACAGCCCCCTACTTTTGCGCAAGCAGAGGCCCAGTGTGATGGACATGATACAGATAAGGCAGGCATAGTCAACTCCCTTGTTTATCTTTAAATCAGTGATGAACAAACCACAATAGATACAAGTCCCTTCTCATCTTTGAGTCACTTCAGACCACAGTTTGCGTAAATGCAGTTGAGGTTTTGTATAGGATGGCTCTGATAGGCCTCTCCATGCACTTTACAATATATAGCTTCACAACAAGAACCAACAATAGAGAAGTAAACAATATCACACCTTAATTTTGGGTCTCCTTTGGCCTTTTCTAGCGAATAGCGGTGTGATTCCTGGAATATGATGTTTTGGTGTGTTATTTCTTATCAAGATTTGAGCGGAGAACCGTATGTGTATGAATGTGTATGTGTGTGTGTTAGGCTACAATCAGCAGCGAGAACTTCCGCAAACCTGCAGTGAGGAGGATTTCAAAATAAAAGCCCCAAACAAACGCTCTCTCAGCAGTCTCCATGGAGAAAGAAAATAGAACTGTTCATACTCAAATGTAAATTTCTACTTACAAAAAAACTTTTAAATTAGGGAGAGCTTATTGCCTTCATACATTAACAGCATCAAAAAAGCAAAAAGGCCGTAAATTACTGTAAAGACGTAATTATTTCCTTTGATTTATTGCATTTAATGCATGCTAACATGTATAGCCCATATGCTTTTTGCTTATCAAGCAGTTATCAAAATGCTGATATACCGTATTAGTATTATTTCTTTCTTTTTCTTTTTCTCTTGTATTAATATTCTTCTGTTGACTTAGGTATTTGATTTGCGATTGATTGTTATTGTAAAAAATGTTGCAATAAAACAACTATAAAATAAAAAAGAAGTTAAATAAAATATTGTTGTAAATAAATATGCACATAATTTTAATATATATAGACTTTGATTGGGAACGTGTTTGGTTATTACCTCAGGTTTTTTGTTACAAACAAGATCAAAGAAATCTCTTTCAAGATATTGCACAAATTCTACCCTGTCAAACATTTCCTTAGTAAGTTTAAGAAAGACATTGATGTAAGTTGCTCTTTTTGCTCTTTGCACTTGGAAACAGTACCCCATATTTTCTGGTATTGTAGTCAAGTGAAAAAGTTATGGTATGAGGTGTCTATGTTTATTAAGGAAAAGATACTCGTTAATTTTGTTTTGCATTTTGAAAATGTAATTTTCGGATATTCAAAGTATGATAACAGTGTAAGGAGGCTTTTGTAATTAATCTGTTAATTTTATTAGTCAAATTTCACATCCATAAGTGTAAGTTTACTAATAAAAAGCCTATTTTCTCAGTATTCCTTAAAGAATTAGAAAGTACTTTTCTACTATTCAAACTAGTACTAATGGAAAGGCTATTAAGACTGTTCGTTTGTGTATTGTCTTTAAAATTGTAAAGACAATACAATTGAACAGATGAAAAGAATTTTTTTTATGTGTGGTTTTTTTATGTGTGGTTTTTGCTCCCCTGGCTGTAAAATGTATGTTGTACTGTTTTGTTTAAAGCAAAAAATAAAAAAAATAAAAAAATAAATTATATATATATATATATATATATATATATATATATATATATATATATATATATATATATATATATATATATAATATAGACATGACGCGAAATCGGAAGATGTAGCTAAATTCGTGAATGACGGGATAGTGAGAGATAGTGTGGATTTAGTGTGCGTTGAGTGTACAACTGAACTTTGCCATTTTTCAGACCAGGGACAATGCAAAGTACCTTAATGTGGGGTTTTGCCCCCGATGATTTGGACAGGCCCCTTATGTAAAGCCAAGAGTGACTGTAAAAAAAAAAAAAAAGTAGTGTGGGAGAAAAGCCAAGTAGCCTTGTGTGTGTATGCGTCACCGCCCTCTACTGGTTAAAAAGTATACTTCAATAGAGATCCAGGCATTTGGAGTAGCCTCTCGCTGCACTTGGGTATTTGCGTTTGTTCTAGGTATTCAGAAAGACATACACTGAATGATATATTTGTAAAATGGTGCAAAAAACAAACAAAAAACAAAACAAAAAAAGATTTGTGGTTAAGGTGTCATTAGCTGGATCTATGAAGATGTAATGCCAGCTAAAATAAGAAATATAAGCTCAGCTGAAACAAACAGCAAGTACAAAAGTGTCGGGTGTAAAGCGGCTTTTAGTCTTAATGCCTAATTGATCAAACTTTTGTTTTTAATTTATCGGAAATTTAAATAAATTGAGTGTTTATTGCTACACTACTTTTATGTCTCATTTTTTGTTACATGTTTTTTTTTTTTTTTTACTTGTTACCCTACCTCAACCCCAAAACAGCAAAACTCATTGAAAAGCAAAATTTTCTAGATGTTATGTACACTGACTAATTTACAATTTTAAAATTTAAACATATTTGTGCCCCTTATATTCGCAGTAAGTGCCAGGTGGCGATAACTCTCCTCAAGCGCCCACAGAGAGAGCAGAAGAAGAGCTCGACACGGAAGCGCTTCGAGCGGAAGTGGTTTTTTTCTCGGCCCTCGTGTCGCTCTTCCTTTCCGCCTGCTCGAGTGCGCCATACACACACACGCTGCGAAGGTAACGAGGAAAATCCGATTTTAAACCCTTTATACCCTTTCCATCCACATCAAAATATACTCATCTGCTTGTTAACAGAATCATATTCATATTTTGACTCGTGTATGTCATGTAGCTCGTCAAAACGATGATTTTGTGCGTCTTCTGTAAGCGGTCAATGAGCCCGATGTCTCTTAGAAAAGACCGAGAGCGAACCCGCACATGTGAATTATGACATTTTGTTTTCTATTTCACAAAGTGTCAAATGGATGCATCATGTTAACTGTATTATTGGGTTACGCTGTACTGATTAAGAGTAAATTTAGGATGTAATTGGGTTGAGATCATATCCATAATCTATATGAGGACTTCAGATCGTGATTATATATCCTTTTAACTTCCAACATACATTTGTTTAAATGGAATAAAACTATTTATTATATTAATTAAAATTATTTTTTGTGTGGGACACCCTTATCTTTTCAAATAGAATTGCGGTAGCTGTTATTTTTGTTGAATTCAGCTTGCTTTTTTTCTCCCTCGATTAACATAGGGTTATTTTGCTACCTCTGATTTTTATGGGTTGGTCTGTTGTGGACACCCTTATGTACATAAAAATGTGACTTTTCTCATTTGATTGTAAAGATGGCTGAAGATTGGGAGGCTGCGCCAGCTGTTGCTGAGACACCAGAGATCAAACTCTTTGGGAAATGGAGCACAGATGATGTGCAGATCAATGACATCTCACTGCAGGTGTGTGACACTTTCACACAGCTGGACATAAACATGACTTGGACATGGTTTTGTAAGGATTGCATATTTGTTTATTTGCCATTAACCCTGTGAAGTCTGACATGAAGTAATATGTATATTAGGCAAAAAAGCTTTTTTGTTTAGCATTGTACAAAAGGCTTTTATGGCACACAGTATTATAAGTGAGAGTATGGAGCTTACATTCAAGGAGAAATACAATATTCAGAGGACCAAACTGGCCACAAATATACATTTTGGTGCAGATGTTATTTGTATGGCCAAAACGCAAGATGAAATTCTGATCGCTTACAATTGTAAATAAATGAGTTTTTTTATTTTTATAACATACTATTTAAAGTATATAAACACCAGTTTTCATTCTATATCTGTCAATATGTCTTGGTGAGATATTAGGATGCTATATGGTCAAAGCAATGTAGTTTTAATTGTGGACAAAAAAAAATGCAATGCAATACGAGTGAGAGATGTAACAAATGTTCCTCAAAAGCCTGTTGTGTTTAATATTTTTAACATGATTTAAAAAAAAAGTTATATATGAATGAAGTAAATCTAGGTGGCTTCAGTCCTGTATATGTTGAAATATTAATAACAATGCAAGTTATTCTTAGTTTACTATATAAAAATCTTAAAATATCACAGCCTGAAAGTGGAAATTTTTACAATTACACTGACAGAAGGCATGAAGAAGATTTTTTGCTATTGTTTTGATCTTGTTTATTTGGAGGCTGTAAATTTTAAGCACATCAACGTATGTCTCTCTTTCTATAGGATTACATTGCCGTGAAGGAGAAATATGCCAAATACCTCCCCCATTCCAGCGGGAGATACGCAGCCAAGCGTTTCCGTAAGGCTCAGTGTCCAATTGTGGAGCGCGTCACTAACTCCATGATGATGCACGGACGCAACAACGGCAAGAAACTGCTGACCGTCCGCATCGTGAAACACGCCTTTGAGATCATCCACCTGCTCACTGGCGAGGTCAGACCATTTTACACATTTATTCATGCTTGGTTGCCTTGTTTTGTCATAGTAAAGTATAAGTCCTGTTTAAATATATTGCAGAATGAAAATTTGGTAATGATTTTTCTTTAAACCATTTCTGAGGTATTAATAGTAGACCATTTCTATTTCGTTTCCAGAATCCTCTGCAGATTCTGGTGAACGCCATCATCAACAGCGGCCCCCGTGAAGACTCCACTCGTATCGGACGTGCTGGAACCGTGAGGAGACAGGCTGTTGACGTGTCTCCCCTGCGCAGGGTCAACCAGGTCTGGTTTTCTATGTGTCGTTTGAGTGAGAAAGTCTCTAAATAGCTATCTGGCTATTTAAAGTTTGTTTAGGGGCCGTTTACACGACGTGAAAAATGTTTTGGCCGTTCATTCTAAGTGTTTTGGTGGCTAGAAAACGCAAACGCCATCTAAGTGCAAGTTTTTGAAAATGATATACGGATCCGGGTTTGTGGGTCCGTGTAAACGGGGATCATTTTGACAACGTTGTCGTCTGTACACAAGACTTTAAAAAAAAGCAAAATAAACTTTTCCGTGTTTAAAACATTGTGTAAACGTACCTTAGTTAGGTCATGGTTTGATTAACATTCTCGCTCTCATAAATCGTTTGGCTATTGGTTAACTTATTTATTTTTGGCTGTGATGTACACTTTAAAAAAAAGTTCTTATAGGGTGTTTTCACACTGATGCCATTAAATAACAGTTTTTAGTTCCCCAAAGAACCGTTCATTGAACAGTTCTTAAAATAACCCCTTTTTTTCTTTGTGTGATGCCAGTAAACCAACCTTTTTTTAAGAGTGCATATCAGTGACGCCAGGAATGAAGTTATTTTGTAGTTTTGTGGGTTGCATGTTGACTTCTCATAAGTTAGGATGCTTTTGGTAACTCAAGACACTTTATTAGGCCTTTGCGATTTGGTGGTTCACAGAAATGTCCGGTAAAGATATGGTCCATGGGAAAGTGGTCACTTATTGTCTGTTGGTGTTCTGATTTTAGGCCATCTGGCTGCTCTGCACTGGTGCAAGAGAAGCTGCTTTCAGGAACATCAAGACTATTGCAGAGTGTCTTGCTGATGAGCTCATCAACGCCGCCAAGGTGAGAGAGACAATCTGATTGGAGATCTTTATCTACACCTCCAGAGCATGTACAGTTAATGTACATTAAATTAATGTAGGAATCTTGTTGTTTTTGAGTTTGTTCTACTATTACAAAATTCTTTTTCTGTTTGTATTGCAGGGCTCATCCAACTCTTATGCCATCAAGAAGAAAGATGAGCTGGAGAGAGTGGCCAAATCTAACCGCTAATCTCCATTTTGTAGAAATTTGGATTACAATAAAAGTGTGAAATGTATTCATGTCTGGTTGTTTTTTTTCTCCTTTTTTGTTTTTTCAATGCTCCTTGTTATTTTAGCAGTTGCATTGTCTAAAATGACAACTGATTGGCTGTAACATTTCATATCTTGTTTTACCTGCACTGCTTTAAGTTTCTGATCTAAGCTGCCTTGAGATCACTGAATTAAGTAGTTAAATCTTTATATAAAACTGATTTTAACCATCTTTTTGAATCCTGGAGTCACAAGACCCTCAGTCATTTGACATTCCATCCTCTACCCTGCATGTCTTTCATTAACATATTTTCTGTAATTGAATTTGTGCTGCTGCTCCGCCTTTGCCAGCAAAGGCATCAGATCGTAACCGTAAGATTTTGAAGTCCTCTTGCTGCAGCTGATATGAAGCCAGCTGTTTGGAAGATATGTAGTATTGATGTGGGGTTGTAACTTGTGTGTGCCTGCATGTTTGGGTAATGAACAGGCAAATAAAGCTGCTAAGGAAGAACTTCTATGTAATATATCTGATGTTAAACCCATATTGAATTTACAATGGGTTGAGTACATAAACTATATGAGGTGAATCCAACACTAAATCAAGGAGTTAATTATTGTTAATATTTTGAAAATAGATGCTTACATGGTAATATATGGTCATTCAGAGGCCTCTGCCAGTGATATTCTGACCTCAGATCTGCATCAACAAACGAAGTCTGAATTGAATTATGTTCTGGGGTGGAGTAGCATTTTGATGTTAAAAGGGCAGGGTTAGAGGAAAAGTTGATAATGTACAAACTGGACCATTCTGACCTGTAAAAGGATTACGCCGTAGACTAAGAAAATCGAAATATGTCTCAACATTTTAGACACATCCTCTTCTTTTGTCTTCTCCCATCAGCAGGTAAGTTAAAAAAGTAATTGATAAAGCAATGCCATTGTTTTTCACATTTGTTGTAATAGATTTTCACTTCCATAACCTTTATTACTTAAAATAGCATATTGTGATAAAGTTAATGATAAAAATTAAACTTCCATATATTTTAGATTCACTGCACACCAAATGAAATATTTCAGGTCTTTTATTATTTTAATACTGATGATTTTGGCATACAGCTCATGAAAACCCAAAATTCTAAACAAATTAGCATTTCATGAAAAGGTTCTCTAAATGAGATATTAACCTAATCATCTGAATCAACTAATTAACTCTAAACACCTGCAAAAGATTCCTGAGGCTTTTAAAAACTCCCAGCCTGTTTCATTACTCAAAACCGCAATCATGGGTAAGACTGCCGACCTGACTGCTGTCCAGAAGGCCATCATTGACATCCTCAAGCAACAGGGTAAGACACAGAAAGAAATTTCTGAACAAATAGGCTGTTCCCAGAGTGCTTTATCAAGGCACCTCAGTGGGAAGTCTGTGGGAAGGAAAAAGTGTGGCAAAAAACGCTGCACAACGAGAAGAAGTGACCGGACCCTGAGGAAGATTGTGGAGAAGGACCGATTCCAGACCTTGGGGACCTGCGGAAGCAGTGGACTGAGTCTGGAGTAGAAACATCCAGAGCCACCGTCCACAGGCGTGTGCAGGAAATGGGCTACAGGTGCCGCATTCCCCAGGTCAAGCCACTTTTGAACCAGAAACAGCGGCAGAAGCGCCTGACCTGGGCTACAGAGAAGCAGCACTGGACTGTTGCTCAGTGGTCCAAAGTACTTTTTTCGGATGAAAGCAAATTTTGCATGTCATTCGGAAATCAAGGTGCCAGAGTCTGGAGGAAGACTGGGGGGGAAGGAAATGCCAAAATGCCTGAAGTCCAGTGTCAAGTACCCACAGTCAGTGATGGTCTGGGGTGCCATGTCAGCTGCTGGTGTTGGTCCACTGTGTTTTATCAAGGGCAGGGTCAATGCAGCTAGCTATCAGGAGATTTTGGAGCACTTCATGCTTCCATCTGCTGAAAAGCTTTATGGAGATGAAGATTTCATTTTTCAGCACGACCTGGCACCTGCTCACAGTGCCAAAACCACTGGTAAATGGTTTACTGACCATGGTATTACTGTGCTCAATTGGCCTGCCAACTCTCCTGACCTGAACCCCATAGAGAATCTGTGGGATATTGTGAAGAGAAAGTTGAGAGACGCAAGACCCAACACTCTGGATGAGCTTAAGGCCGCTATCGAAGCATCCTGGGCCTCCATAACACCTCAGCAGTGCCACAGGCTGATTGCCTCCATGCCACGCCGCATTGAAGCAGTCATTTCTGCAAAAGGATTCCCGACCAAGTATTGAGTGCATAACTGAACATAATTATTTGAAGGTTGACTTTTTTTGTATTAAAAACACTTCTTTTATTGGTCGGATGAAATATGCAAATTTTTTGAGATAGGAATTTTGGGTTTTCATGAGCTGTATCCCAAAATCATCAGTATTAAAACAATAAAAGACCTGAAATATTTCAGTTGGTGTGCAATTAATCTAAAATATATGAAAGTTTAATTTTTATCATTACATTATGTAAAATAATGAACTTTATCACAATATGCTCATTTTGATTCATTTTTTATATTACAGTCATTTTTAGGAATAGGAAGTGATCGTGCTTTAGGGTGCACTTTAATGCTTTTTTTTTCTACAATGCAGAAAATAGAAAGCTTCTAATTTAATTCCATTGTACGTTTGCATATCTTCTACAAAGTTTGCGAATATAATTCTTTTCATCTGTTCTCTTACAGTTCCTCTGTTCTGTTATACATGTGTATTTCCTTCCATCTCACCCCTGGACTGTCTCAAGTTCCCCACCAGGTGTTCGCCGGGTCAGCTCTGTCTTTCTAGCAAAGCTGTCGGACAGCGAGGTATGTACATGTGTCATTAATGTCATCAGTCTGTGACAGATCACAGATGGTTGGAATTATGTGCTTGATTTACTTGCAAGCAATGAGAATTTCAAATTCCAGTGATCGTGCTGTGTTGAGTATTTTGGATGTTACTAAAATGTAACAAACAAATTTGCATAAGCCAGACATTTTTAAAAAGTTGCCATACAAATTGTGCATGTAGCCTATTTCTGTGCTTGTCATTATGTGTGTTTTTCTTTGAACAGGGGATTTTCAGGTCACCCTGTATGAAAAGAGCTGTGCTCTTCCTGCCCTGTGTGGATTAACAGGAGAGAAGTTTGCCTTTGGTTTAAACTTCACCTTCACCAGTGACTGCTGTGATACTCTGCTCTGCAACGGCATCTCAGCCAGTTCTGCTGGCGTGTGGTCCAGCACCCTGCTCTCGCTTCTTCTGGCACTGCTTTATTCACAGTAAACTCAACTAATGGACTCTATTACAGAAAAAAAAAAGACAAAATGTGGGCTAACACCGCCAACAACAAACTTTTGGGGATATCTTGAATAATTATAAGTTCGGTTAAAAAATAAAGTAATTCCTAGAACCCTTGGGTTACATTTTATTTTTAGGTGTCTGTACACATTTAAGTAATAATTAACTACACGTACTTACTATAGGTTTAGGATTGGGGGTTGGTTTAGGGTTAGTTGCATGTAATTATGCATAATTTATAGTTATTACGGTAGTGCTAACACTTTACAATAAGGTTAATTTGTTGACATTAGTTTATGTATTAAATATTATTTTAATAATGTATTAGTAAATGTTGAAATTAACATTGACAAAGATTAATAAATGATGTAGAAGTGCAGTTCATTATTAGTTAACTAGTGTAGGTAACTAATAATAACTAATAAAACCTTGTTGTAAAGTGTCATGTGCAACAAGGACACTGTAAAATAAAGTGTTACCAATTGTATCTATTTTTATAACAATCCTAACAAGAAGCCTTTACTGTTTCAATCAGCATTGCTGTATTTCACACATGGATAAATTCAACTTAATAAATAACCTTATTTGTGCATAGTCTTGCTTGATTTTTTTCTTTCTTATACAGTAGAAATGAATGCATTTTTGTAAGGTGTATTTAAAATTTAATTAAAAGGAATTGGTCAGTTGTTAAATTCTGTACTCGGTTTTTCACGCATTAATCACACACTATTTTTTAAAAAAATAAACATAGTATCTCACAAAAGTGAGTACACATTTCACAAAACATTTGCTCAAGGGACAATATAGAAATTAAACTTGGATTTATTATAGAGTGGTCAATGTGATGCAGTATATATTTACTGTCCTCTGAAAATAACTCAACATACAGCCATTATTGTCAAAATAGCTGGCAACAAAAGTGAGTACACCCTAAGTGATAATAGCTATATGTCGTTTAACCATGCAAAGCCACATGTCCTATTCATCATGTTCATGTGTTTGTCTGCTTGACAGGACCATACAAATTTGTGTATCTTGTATTAGAGCAGTTAACATTTGTGCTTTGAGAACAATTCTCTCATACTGACCACTGGATGTTCAACATGGCACCTCATGGTAAATAACTCTCTAATGATTTGAGAATTAGAATAGTTGCTCTCCACAAAGTTGACTTTGGCTGTAAGAAGATTGGTAACACCCTGAATCTGAGTTACAGTACAGGACAGGGTCATACAGAGGTTTTCCAAGACGGGTTTCACTCATAACAGGCCTCGCACGGGTCAATCAAAGAAGTTGAGTCCTTGTGCTGTGCATCAGGTGCAGAAGAGGGCTTCAAAAAACAGACGCATGATCATGCCAGCATTGCTTTAGAGATTACAGAAGCGGAAGCTCAGCTTGTCAGTGCTCAGACAATACGCCTCACACTGCAACAAGTCGGTTTGCCTACAGTCAAGCATGGTGGCGGTAGCATCATGGTCTGGGGCTGAATGAGTGCTGCTGGTACTGGGGAGCTGAGCTTCACTGAGGGAAACATGATAACCGCATGATAACGACCCCAAACACACCGACAAGATGACAACTGCCTTGCTGAGGAAGCTGAAGGTGATGGAGTGGCCAAGTATGTCTCCAGACCTGAACCCTATTGAACACCTGTGGGGCGTCCTCAAGTGGGAGGTGAAGCATCATGTGACCAACATCCAGCAGCTCCGTGATGTCATTATGGAGGAGTGGAAGAGGATCCCAGCATCAACCTGTGCAGCTCTGGGGAACTCCATGCCTAGGAGGATTAAGGCAGTGCTTGATAACAATGGTGCTCACACAAAATATACTGACACTTTGGACACAGTTTTGACATGTTCACTTAGGGTGTACTCACTTTTGTTGCCAGCTATTTTGACAATAATGGCTGTATTTTGAGTTACTTTCAGAGGACATATATACTGCTATTGGCTACAAGCAGCACATTGACTACTTTAAAATATATACACGTTTAATTTCTATATGTCCCTTGAGAAGATATACTAAAATGTTTGCTGAAATGTGAGGGGTGTCCTCACTTTTGTGAGATAGCCTATAAAGACAAATAGGCTACAGTACATACAGTTAGCCTACAACTCAAAAGAATTTAACACCAATAATATAATTATAAACAGTAGACAAGAGCCAGTTAAATAATGAAAAAAACAAAACAAAACAAAAAACAAAAAACCTAAACATTGAGCCATGGTGACATATAGCCTAATTTAAAATAAATTAAATTCGAGAGAGAGAAAAGAATAAAAAAGCAGAGACCCTTTTTGGTACATTATATATATATATATATATATATATATATATATATATATATATATATATAAAAACATAAATATTATACTTTGTGCGTAACGTAAAGGACTTTAAAGCTTTGGCATTGCTGGAAGAAGAGATATAGCCTAGTACCCAAATAACATTTCAGGTCTTTGCAAATAAATTATAAAAACAGACAAGAAATGCAGTTATGTATAAAAAACTTGGCTAGAAAAATTAATAGATTTATAAGAAAATACTTGTCTTTTAGATTCTTGTCAGGGTTATAAAATCCAAATAAGACACAAGAAACACGAAAGAAAAATAGTTTAAGAATAAAATATATAAGCACTAGTGACGCGATCGAGGCGCGCGCTCGTGTTTTGTTGTCAGAAGACTAAAAAACAGCGGCGACATTTTGTCGAATTTCATTGAAAAACAACGACAAATATTAAAACAGCGGATATCCTATCTCTTTAACGTGTTCGTTCTCTTTTTAGAATAGATACTCGAACACAACTTCAGAAACTCACCTCAGAGAATTTCCTCTGTTTATTCACATCGTATTTTCCTCAGGGTTCATTATTTTAAGACACAAGACACCATCATCAAGAATGGCGTGATAAGTGTAAATGTCTAAATTTACAGTGCTTTTACACAATGAAATATGTCTGAAAGCGATATTTTACAAGATCCAGAAAGTAGAGCTGTGAGTATAAATGAAGATGAGGAGAATGAGGGAAACTGTGAGGTAAATAATAATAATTATTTAATAATATCTCAGTAATAATGTTCTTAATTGCGTTAGTAACACGGATATGTGGTCGTTTTGTTTAATTTTAGATTTTTCTGAGTATATTTGTTCAAAAAGCTAAACTTGGACTGAGTTACTATGACAGTAGCGATTATACGCTGCATTACATGCTGGACACGATGGACAATGGCGACCTTCACCTGCTGGATAGAGGTACTCTCTCTCTCTCTCTCTCTCTCTCTCTCTCTCTCTCTCTGCTGTATTTGCATGGGTGTATTGTGCCATTATTAATTTTCTGTTTCAGTCATTCAAGAGCTGAGTCCAAACGTCATAATAACAAGTGCCAAACAAGAGCGCAGCTTGACCCAGTTTATGGAAACGCTTGGTAAACTCTTACATTTTCTCTAAATCATGATTTTAGATGATCAGCAAAGACATGGTCTTTCTTTGTAAAAAAAAAAAAAAATTGTCATACCATCAAACTTTTGCTTTAATTTCAGAATTAAACCGTGATTATAAGCCTGAAATAGTCATGTTTCCAGATGCAAACTTTGGTAAGTGTTCACCTATAGCTTTATTTTGCTCTCTATCACAATTCCATGGAAATTTGTATTCTGTGTAACACACACACACACACACACACACACACACACACACACACACACACACACACACACACACACACACACACACACACACACACACACACACACACACAAATCAGACCTGGTCAGTCTTTCCCCAAAATCTGTCAGATACTGTGTATATACCAATAAAAAATGAATCATAACAAATAGAGGTAAATACTGCATATGTGTGCATGAAATTTTGCAGCGTTTTACCAGCTTGGTGAAAAATGTCTCACAGTAATTGATCTTCTGCCATCCTCTGCAGGTCTGGAGGTCAGCAAACAGCGACTTCTCTCAGCACACCTCCGGTTTCTCCCTCCCACCATCACAGAGAGCGAGAAAATCCCGTATCTCTCCTCCTGCATCCCATTAGACTCAGAGCTGATGGTGAGACATTAGAGGTGATTTATGCTGGATATATGAACAGGCATATCATGGTAATCTTCTTTGTCGTAGGTGAGGTCACTAGGAGGACTGTTGAAGTGTCTGGAGAGGAGAAGAGTCGGCTTAGACCTGGAGGACTGCATAGGCGTCCCCATATTTCAGTTTCTGACGTACACGCTGTAAGACATTGATACATCAGCCTATTATTTCATATATAGTTGTTCTAATTTTTCCAGTGAGTACAATACAATAGAATACCATATTTATTTATAAAGCACATTTAAAAACAACCGAAGTTGACCTCTACAAAAAGGAACAATAATAACTACAGGAAATACAAAACATTCAATAAAGTAAACAACAAATACTATATAATACTATAAATAATATAAATACATTATATGTATACAGTGCTGGGTAGTAACTGATTATATGTAATCTGCAGTTCCTTCCCAAACCCTAGTTAGGGAAACCCTCAAATAATGTAATGCACCTCATGTTGTTGATAACACAAAGTGGAATCATTTTTCTTTCTCTTTGTATTTTCTGTCAATATGGTACAATATTATACTTCTCAAATCAATGTTATAAACACGTTAGGTCAAAAGTTACCAACTACAATTAATTAACAGATTAAAAATCTGTTTTGTTCACTTTGTTCATTCTTTATTTTGCAGGAAAGATGTTGTGTACATCGACAGAGACACATACAGGTTGGTCGTATGAACGGGTCCTTTTATTTGTTCTATTCGTTCTACTTTTTAGAGATGTAAAAACCTGTTTGAACTTCTTCCTCAGTGCACTGCAGATCTTTAAATCCGAGCTGCATCCTTCCGTCTTTAAACTCCAGTCAGGAGAGAAAGAGGGATTGAGTCTTTATGGTAAAACATATTCTTTTGTCCACCATCTACAGTTAATTAAATCCTGTTGTGTTTTAGTGCAGGTTTTTTTTTAAAACTGGGGTGCACAGGGGAGCGGTAGCAGATCTGTGGAAAATTGTAGCGAAAAACAGTGTAAAAAATGTAAAAACAAATAAGTAATAATAATAAAAAGATTAAACAAAATAAATTTAAAAAATATTTAAATAAAAAATAAAAAATATTTTTGACGTACAGTACTATTAGAATAGAAAGAATAGAAAATGCAATAATGTAATGTGATATTAACAATATTTTCCAAATAATATTTTACACATATTACATATTATAATATTTATGTTTCACAGTTTAAATTGGGTCTTTATGAATATATATAGCTGCCTTATAAATTTAGGATGGGGGTCCCTTGCACAAGGATGATATTTAGGGGTCCATGGCCTTCAAAAGATTGAAATTCCCTTGTGGTATAAACTCACATATGAATTCTTTATAACTTAAGTTATTACTAGGCGTCTTAAGTTAATCTAGGCTTCTCCATTTCCACATCTACAAAATGATCTGACGTCTCGCTCCCTATGAACACTGTCTCTTGGGAATAATATCTTCAGTGTAACCTGCTAACCTGGTGCACAGCAGTAACCAGATAGACTCCAGACGATATCTTTGAAATGCTTCAATTATGGCCGGGAGGATCTCAGACCAATCTCAGAGAGATCACTCCAGATTTAAAAGATTAAAACAGTTTATATAGCTATTCTATGTGCATGGGCAAAGGTAACATGATTCATTACATCATTTTTCTCTAATATTGTTGGTACTTTATTTATGAAATTCAACAAAGCCCTGCTCTGTTCCTAGGCAAAAGAAAATCTGTATTTCTTATGTCATGAGGTTAAATCAGGGTTCCCACGGGTCCTTGAAATCCTTGAAAGTTTGTGAATCTGAAAAAAATAAATAAATTCAAGGCCCTGGAAAGTTTTTGAAAATGAACATACATAGATACAGGTCCTTGAAAGTGCTTGAATTTATCAAGTTTTCTCGAAAAAAATTATTACATCCTTATTATTATTACATCTGGTTTGCCTTATTATTAACCTTATTAATGCCTTATTAATAACCTTATTATTACATCTGGTTTGCTAATGTTTTATTTCACCAATACTTCGTGGCCTATGCATACTAGCTTGCTTGATTTACGTACGTGCAGCATTTAGGCGTTACGTTAAGTGTTTCCCGCGTGAGGTACTTTGTGTTGCCATGACGTTCACACGCGCACGAAACTACTACGATGGTATCTCAACATTTCACAGACACACCGTGAAACATTGCAAAAATAGGCTGAAACTGCTGAAACGTGATGCCTGCCTGGAAAATGCAAGTTTCAAGATATTTGGTTCACCAAAGAAGATTACAAAGTAGGGTTGCCACCCGTCCCGTATTTAAAGGTAAAATGATGCGTCCCGTATCAAATCAAATTTGTCCCGTATTTTACATAGACCCACACATTCATTTGCAGGTGACTGCATGTTAGTCTTTGTTTCCATAGCGACGGAGTCTAGAGAACAAAATGTGCCGTAAAAATGTAACATTTTTTAAAACCACGTCGAGCTCACGTCCTCTCCAGATATGAAAGAAGGTATCAATGGCTCTGTCCAGTAAATAATGATGAACGTAAGGCGAACTGCAGTTTCATTTGTTCACGCGGTGCGGGGGACTTCTGAGTTAAAGCAGTATGCCGTGACAGACAAATCCGTGCCTTACCACGTAACATGAATTCTTCAGTTTTTATGCAAAACAGAAATAGGTCAAATAGAATATCAGATCTGTCATATGGCCAAAAATAAATGCAAAAAAAAAAAAAAAAGCAGCTTTTTTGCATAGTTGTTTGACACATGAAAACTGTAACAATGTTTCTTGCAAGGTAACAGGATGTAACCTTCCTCTCACTTGAAATGTATCCCCACATTAAGTCCTTGAATTTGAGGGTATTGGACCTTGAGAGTCCTTGAAAGGTCCTTGAATTTGAAGTTAACCAAGGTGTGGGAACCCTGTTAAATATACATTCAGACAACTGTCTAATACTGATTTCCTCTTTCGTTATCACGACAAACTTTGGCCCAAGTGTTGGGACATTTTGTTCTCAAAAGCATATAAATGTTAATCCTGTAAGAAAAAGAATGTTAGTTATAATTTATTAAAAATGTCCTTCACACCTGTTTAAGTGGGTACTCAGAAAAGTTGAAAATGGTTGTTGCTTTAGTTCAAGGGTTTTTAAAGTCGAAGACACTGTACACAATGGCAACTCACCACTCCCCAATTTTTATAAATTTTAAGTAGCGATCAGAATGTGCCAAGAGCGTCCCACAAACACGGTTTGTTAGTGCATAAATAATAACACACTCTTGTCTCGTGTGCCTAATATACCACTGCTGCATGTCACTGTATCGCCTTCACCTCGATTAAAAACGCCATCCATCAAAACTAGCATGACACTGGTTTTCTTGATCCAGCCGAGAGATGTAGTTTGCGTATTATTATGTTCATGCAGCGGTTGGTTGTTCAGAGTCGTCGGTCAGCACAATGAGAATGGGCTGCTCCGAAACTATCACAAAATACGTAGGAGAGAGATCGTGCTCTGAAGCCAAGTTTACGATTAAAATTATCTGATCGAAAACAGAGGATCGGAAACATAACATCTCTTGTCGTGCTTCTTTTCGCTATTTAAAATACTGTTTCCGCTATAATGTATTGATTGAAATAATTAATCAATACATTTAAAAAATATATATTTTTTACCACTTTTGCGCGCCTCTCCTGACATGCTCTGCCACCCCCCTGGGGAGGTGCACCCCACGCTTTGAAAACCCCTGCTTTAGTTTATGGAAAGTTATCATATGCAGTTCTGTCGTCATTTACGCACTCTCTTATCATTTACAAAAACCGTCCATGCAACACTATAGGAGAAGTCAATGCAAACAATTCTAAAGAATATTCATGCTAATCATGCAATAAAAGATGGCAGAATTTTAATTTTAGTTCCTTTAAGAATAGTTTTAGTTCTTTATATTTGTGGGAAAACTATGTGTGCTTTCTGAAGGTATTCTGAATCGCTGTCGGAGCAAGTTTGGATCTCTGCTTTTACGGTAATGTCCCCTAGTTTTATAACAGAGACTTTATCACGTTTAAAAGGAGTTTAAGTCCTTATTGGATGAAGTATAGACTTCCTTTCCCCCTCTGTTTGTTTCAGGCAGTGGTTCCACAGACCAACTCGAGATCTGAACATCCTGAATAGACGCCAGGAAGTGATCCGTTTCTTCACATCGCCTCGTAACTTTACTGATCTTGGCACTTTACAGAGTTGCCTGCGGAATATTAAGAACATCTTGGTACAGTTTTCAACATTTTGTCTAACGCTCAATATTAAGCAGAGCCAAACAGCAAAACATCCCCCAAATGACCTGACTCTTAACTTGTCTTTCATATAGACATTGCTGCATAAAATGTCTCTCTCTACTCCGAAGGTCGCAGTCTGGCAAAGTCTATATAAGGTGTGGGCACAACACTCAGATTAGGTTCATTTATTCCTCCTAAAGAGGCTTGGCTATCCTGATTTGATTTCCCCCCCGTGTTTCTCTTTTATAAGACGATGTACAGTGCATTGTGCATTAGGGACACCATTCGCTCCCTGCCCCAATCCATCCAACTTTTCAGTGAAATCAGTGAAAACTTCACCGATGATCTTTTCTACATCGCCAGATACATCAGTGAAGTGGTGAGAATGAATAATGGAACATGTTTTTTAACCAATGTTTATGTTAAATTATTACTGATTTAATGTAATTGCTTTGACTTTGTCATT
This sequence comes from Gila orcuttii, assembly GCA_026230005.1. Classification (NCBI taxonomy): domain Eukaryota; kingdom Metazoa; phylum Chordata; class Actinopteri; order Cypriniformes; family Leuciscidae; genus Gila; species Gila orcuttii. Next base: position 18,699,957 of record JAPDVR010000009.1, read on the forward strand.
CTCCATTGCAGGTGGACTTTGAAGGAAGTTTAGCCGAGAATCGATTCACTGTTAGGCCGGATGTCGACCCTGTTATCGACGAGAGTGAGTGGTCTCCATGGATTTGTTCAGTTTTGGTTTTGATTTTGATTGTACTGTAACTAAACTTGCACAATAATATATGGTGGCTGATATATTTTTCACAGATAAATGGGAATATTAAATTGTTTGTTTGTTTTAATTATGCACTTTATTTTTCAGTGTGAACGTAAGCTATTTCCTGTGGACGTGCAAAACTACTGATTCGATTATGATTTGTTTACACTGTTGTTGTTTTTTTGCAATGTAGACTTAAGATATAATCAGTCTTATTTGTCAGCACATCTGTATGATGTTTTTAATTGATTCCAGATATTCTTTGATTACTTTTAATTATCAGTGAATAATCCTAGGTCTGTGAGTAAGGGCAAGCTCACACTGCAGGACTGTATGACTACTTGAGTTGCAGTGGTGCTCACACTTCACAGTTTCTTGTCATCTATTGTGGTCTTGTCATAGCAGCACGCTTACTACACAACACAATGCTGATGAGGTGCACAAACTGCAAGACATTTGGTCAAGAGACAATCCCAACCAAGAGCGGAAAAATGCTTTCTCACATAAATTCACGCGAGAAATGATTACAAGATTTTTCCATTTGCACTTTGATTGGCTGGATTAGTTACACCTTGTCATGGGATTGCACACACTTCAAGATCATGTGGCGATAATATCAAATTGCAGTGTCTGTGACTGCTAGAGACAGTCTCCGATCACATCGCTGACCTGCTCATACTTAACAAGCATCGGCGACTTCAATGAGCACTGATTTGGTCACAAAAGTCATGTAGTATGAGCTTGTCTTCGAGATTTAAAAAAAGTGACTATTACTTTAAAATTATCTGTATTCTGGAAAAGGCCACAAAAGCACTAGGTGATTATAAGTTATTTCAGTGGTTTGAATCATGGAATTTGTAAAGTTTGCCTTACTTTTATTTTATATTTTAGTTTTATCCTCTTCTTTACAGAGAAAAGAAGGATGATGGGTCTGCCAAATTTCCTGACAGACGTGGCTCGTACAGAGCTGGAAAACCTGGACCCTCGTTTCTCCACCTGCAGTATAATCTACATCCCTCTGGTCAGGACGTGATTAACGCTTCTCTTCGTTCATTAAAATGTGATGTGTAACCTAATTTTTGACACTGAGCTGTTAACATAAAGGTTGCAGGTTAAAATCCATGTTAGAGCGAGCCAATAAATGAGGAGTCAGTAAGGTTGGCATTGTGCCCCTGAGCAGGCCACTTGACCCCAGCTTGCTCCAGGATGACTGATCCTGTAATTAGTGTACAGAAGTGTAGCTAAATGACAAGCAGCTGTAACAATTGTGTAGTAACGGCTATGACATCTTATCTGGGTTAGCAAAAGTAGAAAGCAGCGTTGTTTTATTAAATAGTTGTAATTGGTCACACAATTTCATATTTTGTGACATATATGTGCCACCAAACAGAATTGCAAAAATAATGATTGTTTCCAAACATATTTCCCAAAAGCTAATCCTCTTGTTCCATCGTTCATGCAAACAGGAAGTCCTTTCCCAAACTCATGCCAGACAAACACACTGCAATGTTGAAAGCACCACACGTTCTGGGGAAAATCAGCCTATTAAAGGTTTACTTATAGAGGTCTCTGCATATTAAACATTGACAGGAGAAAGTATTTTAACATAAAAAATTACACTTTTCACCTAAGATCTTATCATTGAAATAACAAAATGAGTAGGTTTTAGAGATGCTAACTGATAACTGAGCAGCATAAGGTGTGCATTTCAAGGCAAATTTAGTTAGAGCGAGTATAATAAAATGCCTGTATAAATGTTGATGGATAGGGATGACATTTTTTAAATGATATACATGATGACATCCTGGTATTTCATTCTGTGTTGGATGACAGATTGGATTTTTACTGTCAGTGCCAAAATTACCCAGCATGACGGATAAACAGAGTTTTGAGATAGAGGGCCTCGATTTCATCGTGAGTATGCCAGTGCTTTTTATTACAGTGTTTATAAGGCAACACAATTAAGGGTTTGTTTTAAATTGGAAGACAGTGAGTATTATACTTTTGCAGTTAATTTGGCCTGAACTGTTCAGACTTTATTTCACAGATAATTTCAGTCTTATGTGTGCTTTTCTATTTTTGGTTCCTATAAACTCACTGCTGTTTAAGATTAAAGATTGCAAATCTTACCAACATGAATGTGTATGGATCAGACGTGCTTCCTTTCCAATTTAATGTGCACATGTGAAGTAAATACATCAGGCCTCGTTGTCTTTGACCCATAAAAGTTTGAAGGGTTGGTAAGAGCTGATGTTTGTGTTTTATTTTTGAAATTATTTCAGTTTGTATCAAAAGACCAACTGCATTACCGCAGCACTCGAACCAAAGAGCTGGACAGCATGCTGGGAGACCTGCATTGTGACATCCTAGGTCTTTCTTTCTTTCCTTCTTTCTTTCCCTATGTCTTTAAAAACAGTACGTAACTGTGTTATTTTTTGTAGATATGGAGATGGCGGTAATGAGGAAACTTCAGGCCTCAGTGCTTCAGCGTAGCGGCTGTCTGCATAAGGTCATGTCCCTGTGTGCAGAGCTGGACTGTCTCATTGCTCTGGCTCAGGTCTCTCGGGATCAAGGCTACTGCTGTCCAACCCTGACTCCAAGCCAAAGACTGGCCCTGATTGAGTCACGGTAGAAATCGTCTCTTCTAATGAAATGAATTTTACATTTTGGTTTTTTGGAGTTCTTCCACTCTTTCTCTTTCAGACATCCTTTGCTGGAGCTGTGTACTCCAGTATTTGTGTCAAACAACTACATCAGCTCTGAAACTGAAGGCAAAGTGAAAGTCATTACAGGACCGAACTCATCCGGCAAGAGCATCTATTTAAAACAGGCAAATGCAGCAATAAACTTTACAGGCCTTACATTCACATAACACTGTTAATTGAACTTATTTTGATAAATGAAATTTCACAACAATACTTAAAACAAAGACTGTAAGACAGTTTACTCATATTACTATGAATGGGAGAAAGTGCAGTATGGTGGAATAAGTCCCGCCTTCTAAATAAAAGAGCCAATCAGCAACTGGTAAACTCCAGTTCCTATAGCAACATTCAAGTGTTCTGAGATGTGCGCTTCAGACTGTTCATGCGCATTGGCTGGACCAAGATAAATACACATTTTTTGAATGATACTTAAGGATAGGAAACAACATTTATGGGTCAGTTCATTGCAGAATTTTATTGCTGATTTTAAATATTTTGTTTAAATGTGAGTTTGGCAATTTCTCTGTATTTTCCCCATTCATGTGGACATTGTCGCATGCCCACAATAGATTTCTGCTGGAATTATTTATTTTTGTTGGCCAAAACCTAGAAACAGGATAACATTTTAGCATTTTCAGTAGTTTTTTTTGAATGGGTATTTGGTTAAATGCTTTAAAAAAGGAGGAAGGCTGCAGGAAGGATTTATTTTTATTTGACAAAGCTTAGTGCTTAGTGATGGTGACGTTGAAGTCAAGCTACTGTGGTGAAGTTTCTTCATAGCCTACGTTTAGCTTTTGACCTCTGCCGATTGTATTTATGCTTCAAAATAAATAAAGTTGTGTTCATTTGTGAAGATTATCACGATGAACAAATAGTTTGTTAGTCTTTTGTTAGTCACAAAGATGATTTTCTGCAATAATCCAAAAGCCAGTGGAAATAATTTTGGGTTTTTGTTGAAGGAACCAGGGTGATGCGAACTTCCGGGTTGGCCTACACAAATACATCATCCCTGCAGCGCTCTATAGCTGCACAGGGGCATCGCAAATATCCACAGAGTGAACAGACTTTCCTTGAAAAGGAGCTTTGCTTAAAAATGAGACTTAAGGAATTAAATACAGCATTCCATGATTTTTTTGTAAAATCCTGTATTCTGGTTGGTCTTGAAAGGTGGGTCTGATTGTGTTCATGGCTCTGATCGGCTCAGATGTTCCTGCTAAAGAGGCAGAGATCGGGCTTGTGGACGGAATCTTCACCCGCATGCAGAGCCGTGAGTCTGTATCAGTGGGTCTGAGCACCTTCATGATAGACCTGAACCAGGTGAGACCATCTGACACTGACCCTGTACACACAAGTGCCCTGTATACACTTAAAAAAAGAAAATTGTAACATCCATCTCAGATCATCCGATTTTGTGAATCTTACCCAAAGGTCATGTCTTTCATTGATGCAGCATGAATTTGTACAGCGTTTTCAAGGCAGCCATTGAACACCGCCTCTGAGCAATATTTACATAGCTAATTGCAATATCATCCTTCATATGTTTTCTAATAATTATAATTCCTGTTCAATCTAGATGGCTCATTCTTTAAACCACAGCACTGGGAATTCTCTTGTCCTGGTGGATGAATTTGGAAAAGGAACCAACACGGTAAGAGTGGTAGAGCCAGGAGGAGCAAACAGGACTTGAAGAAGAGCAAAGAGGCATTTTAACTAATATTGTGTGTGTGTTTATGATTCAGGTGGATGGATTGTCTCTCCTGACCGCATGTCTCAATCTCTGGTTGCGTGGGCCTCAGTGTCCTCACTTACTTATGTCGACATGCTTTCACAGCCTTATTCAGCTTGGCTTGATCTCTGATTCCCCACGGCTGGCTTTACAGGTGCCACAGAAATAGGCTTTTAACAATAGGAAAAGACATTTTTTATAAACCAAAAATCATTGGTTTTTAGTTTCCATCACTGTGATTTCAAGACCAGTAAACCAATTTATGCATTGTTTTTTTGTTTTGTTTGACAGACTCTAGAGACAGCTATAGAGGGGGAAGAGCTGGTGTTTTTGTACCAAGTGAAAAATGGCATCTGCCAGTCGAGTTGTGCGGCAAATATCGCCACTCTGGTCGGCATTCCCACTGACCTGGTCATGAGAGGAGTGGAGGTATGACACTGAAATACTTCTTACAGTCATTTTAATGCATTCTATTCAAGTCAGATGTGAGACTTTCCTACTTGCTCTGCCCTACTTTTGAAGGTGTTTCATTGCCCCTGAACAAAAATATATTTAAAACACTTTTTTTTTTGGTTATGTGAACTTTCTATTTTATCATTTTGCAAACATTATGGAAACATTACTTTTTAACATTTAATCACTATATATTTTTTAAATGTCCTGCTTGTGTGTAATATGAGTTGTGGATTCACGTTTTCTTTTTCTTTCTTTTTTTACTTTGAGTTACCTAAAATGTATGCATGCTGATGTATTTATTTGTTTTGTATTTAATCCCTCATTTGCATTATAGGATTTAATCTCCTAAATATCATCATCTGTGCAGGTATCAGAGTTATATAGAACGGGAAGAACCATCAGAAAGATGGACAGGGCATCTGCAGATGAACAGAACAGCAGGTAAAGGATGGTTCTGGACAGCGAAACAGTATTATTCTTAAATTCTCTCCTCCTACTACTTAAAATATATTTTCTGATTCAGGTGTGCAGAGGTGGTGGAGGAATTCCTCAACATTGATCTGGATGACCCTGAGATGGATCTAGATTCTTATTTGAAAGACGAAGTGCTCCAGTCCCAAGCTGTTGATTAGGTGCTGTGACAACACTGAAACTTAATTATGGGACTGTGGGCTCGCTTTGTGGAGAAATGTGCTCTTCGCTTTATTTCAAGGTTTAAATGGCTCCCATTCCCGAACACACACCTTTAAAGCTGACAGTTTGAATTGTGTCATATTTGTTCCTGTGTTCCAAATTGGAATTGTTTTAAAATATTTGAATGACATTAAATCGGAACACTAGATTTAAACAGCAACAAATGGCTGTGGTATTTGTTTTGATCTTTTTTTAATTACTAGATCTAGTAGTTAGGTCACATACCTTATTTGAACGAACCAACCAGTGTTTTCTACAGAATGCCAGTTTTTGCTTCATTTCGAGTCGGACATGACTTCAGTAACAGCTCTGACAAGTTAATTCATCAGATTGATTGAAACCAATCTTTTTGGATTTGTTTTCTAATCATTAAAATAATTAGTTACTAAAAGTCATCTGTTAATGATTTGAACATACTAGAAAGACGCGTTGTCTTAGCATTATTTTGCAGTAAACAGGCTTTTTCTTATTTAATTCTATTCACAGGAGTGCTGCCACTGAATGGTGGTGCAGAAAACACTGCAATTACTGACTCTCTAGGGGGCTGACTTGATTTCAGAGGACTGTTAATGAGTTTCCTCTAGTAATCACTTGTCACAGCATTAGAAAGAAACAACAACTTGCTCAGAGTTGATCAAATCAATTAAGTTCTCGAGCCATCTGTAGCGAGAGAACCAGAATCTGCTCTGGTAGGCTTACCTCCTGTCTGAGAAACAGAGCAGATAGAGAACGCCCACCACAAGGACCTTAAATAGCACCCATATCATTTATTGCAGAATCAAAAGCACTCAGTAGGGTGAAGAGGAGCAGTTTTGTGAAAGGTACAAATTTAGGGATAGTCACTAGATTAGCAATGTTATGTTAGTGTTATGTGTATACTACTGTAGTATCTTTAATTAGCTTTTGTTTTTATATTTTCAGTGTTCATTTTAGTTTAAGTTTTAGTCATCTTTTGTACTTTTGTAATTGTTTATTAATTCTGTTTAATATTTTTATTAGTAATTTTAGTGCTTCAAATTCAACTTATTAATTTTAGTTTTAAGTTTTAATTTTTCATGCAATATTATATTTTATTTTATATCAGCTTTATTTCAATTACCAAAGACAAATTTTTAGTTTTAGTCAAGGGTACACTATGAAGAACATTGTTTTGGTTGTGCTTCGCATGAATATGGTTATCCTTCTGCTCATAAAACATTCAGTACTAGGTTTAAGAGATATAACCAGTTTAGATGGAAAGGATCTCAGGCTGACTAGCTGAAGACGTTACTGTAGCTTTACCCATTAATAGAAACGGTACTTGAAAATAAATTCCAGCACAGGGCTACAACAACCATAATAAAAAAAGTACTCTTCACAATAGATAATGCTTTACAATAAATGACCCACATATGGCAATTTATCTGTTCAATAAAATACCTTACTCTCTGCGTAAATTTTACAACATTTCAAATCCAGCAGTTCTTGCCATCTCCGAAAAGCCAAGCCAATGTAATGTTGATTCTTGTTTTATTACGAGCCCTTTCACGTTCTCTTTTTTTTGCGGCGGGTAATTCCCCGGAGGTTGGAGCTGCTCCATGTCAACCTTTCTTACTCGTTGTGACAACCAACCTCTGCCACTCACACACGCGCCAAAGTAGCCGGAGAAACGTTTCTCTATTTACGAAAATGATTTCCCACGAAAACATCCTGGCAGGTCTAAAATATAAACACTTATAATTGGCTTACGAGAGTGGATCAGAGTAAGACAAAAACATGTTTTGGAAGAAGGATTTATGATGTATTGACTGGAGATTTAAATTTTGCTCATTTTGAACAAAAAAAAGTTACATAGTTTACCTTTAACAGTAACAACATTTAGATTAGTCAGACTTGATGCTGAATATGCAAAAGTGTGTGTCACTTCCAGCCCTGGATTATTTTTTACATATTAATTCAAGCGTCTATTCAGCTTTCTGAGGCCCACTCAACTACGGCTAGCTGCGGTGCTATTATATTGATATATGTGCTGATGTTAGTGAAATGCATCTACATCCACAAGTAATAGTGTTATGGCATAATGAATGAATTTATGGTCTGCTTATGTGTGTTTTATGTGTTGTTAACTGTATTGGGAAAACAAATGATTGAGATTGTAATGATTGTGCTTGGACACATTTCAGCTGCATTAAGTGCTGTTATTTTTCTATAATGACCAGACGTGCATTTCGGCTTAGTCAGCAAAACTGACACTATTAATTTAAATCACGAAAACATATATGTGATGATGTAACAGTTATTTGGGCGCTCTAAATTACTTAATGCAGTTTTAAAACCATACCAGAAACATCTACAATGAAAAACAGGAATTTAGCTGTATGTAGTGTAAACACAGGGAAACACTCAAGAACGCACTATGCATGCTATAAAATAAAATGAGCTCAGTGTTTTTGGCATATTGATGCACACTAAAAATGGGTCTGTCAGGTGTTTTGAAAAGGCCCTTTGTGTGCTGACATTTAAATTGACTTTTCATTCGAGTCAAAATTATATTTGAATGTGACTGAATGCCATTTTTATTTTTTCAGGTATGTTTTTTTCCTGAAAAAAAGAGAAAACATTGAAAAGAATATAGCTGTTGCAATGTATAATTATAATATAATAGGCAGATTTGAGCAACTTTTTCGCCTGTACGGAAAAAGGAAGTGAAACAGCCGTAAAAACATTGCCAGCTCTGTATCATCTGCTTTAACGGAAAATGGAGGAATTGTATCAAAGTAAAAAGAGGCCGTTCAAAAGAGGACGTCATGTCTCTTGACCCAAAAGTGCAGTTCACTTGACATTTGTATGGCATTATAAATGCATTTCAGATTTGTGTCAGATTTGTACACAATAAATCACCCCCTTTTCATTAAAAGCAATTTCAGAAGGCACTTTTGTTGGCATAAATGGCCCATCATACGATCACTGCTATTCTGGATCAACAATTAAGTGTTTCTGTTGTAATTTAAGGTGGGTCATTGTCAAGACGGAGCTCTTCATTTTTGCCACTTATTGTCAGTTCGTGAAGGGAGAAAATGACGTTTGACATTTGCGGAGGCAGATGATGAAAGGGTCAGTCAGTCAATCAGGATTTAGTGTCTTGTGGAAGAACATGAGTGCTGGGGGTCTGACAGAACAGGAGAAAGCCAACGTTTGATGGGTCTTTCTATACTGTTAAATAGATAATAGATTAAATAAAATAGATCATAATTTTAATATATTTTTTCACCAAAATAAAGATCAGATTTATTTGCTGGCAAAAATTAAAGCTTTGATTTAATTAAAGCAATCTATTTTTTATTTTTTTTACAGTGCAAAGTTAATGTTATGACATAAGTACTCAGTAATGCTCTTATTGCCATACGTACTATAGTGATAATTAACTATAATGTGCTTAATGTGCAATTGTTTTGTGTAGTTGCTTACATGCTATTAATTATTATGATGCAGTATGTGTAATATAACCACTAATGTACATCATTCCCACAGAGTTTTATCACGCAACATGATAATGCCTCGGATCTCTTGTTGGACTCAACAAGCAATTGTTTGGCAGGCTTTGCTCCTTTTAATGAAGCTCCGTTAGATAAGCTTTCCATCCATCGATTTACGTGCATCCATCCTGATCCCATTTTGTCTCTTTCGCCATTTATCTGTAAGTTGATTTACTGAAGGTATAAAAACCACCGCTGCGATGTAGAAAAGAGTTTGACTCCTGTGGTCAAGGGCCAATACAAGCACTTCTTCCAGGTAAATCTGACTCTTGCAGGGATGATCATTGCATTGGCTTCACCATAACAGTTTTGAACAGCTATTCTTGGACCAATGCGATGCATCGTTGAAAGTTTCATGGTGACACTTGAAAGGTGAGTGATGGAAGATGTAAAGTTGGTTGCTATAGCCTTTTTTAGATTTAAAAACATCCAGCCATGTCTACATTTGATCTAATTTTAAGTCTTGAATTTAAGATTTTTCATATTTGAATTTGTCCAATTCCCCTTTCAGATATGAGGTAACCCAAGTCTACATGCTTTGGACGGAGTTGTCTTGGTTTATGGCCATTGATTGTATTGCCACACCATTTACTGGCTGGTCTAGGTGAGCATCTTTTCCATTTAAACTCTGTGGGAAGGTGTGGTCAAGAGTAGCAAAATTTTGCACGCCAAAAAGGGTCGTTGTCTATTGTCAATAATGTAGACATGTATGAACAGCTCAGCTCACTGTAAAGGTTGTTGCCAACTCGAACCCGTTGTGAAATCTTTCGCCCTCGCACGGAATTCCTCATTGCACAGATTCCTATTGAAATGAAAATTTGCCTGAAAACCTTAGAAGAAATAGGTGTAAGTTCTGGGTATAAAACCCCTCAGTCAAGTTGCTTATCCTCTTGTTACTGTATATAATAAGTCCTTTCTAATCTACATGTTCATTGGCCTACTTTATAACTCATCATCTTCATTTATGGATTACTTGTATGCAAAGGCAAGGTCGTAAGAACACTAGACAGTAAACTGCATACTGCAATCACTCTATGGTTTTGCATAATGGATTTTTAATCTTATTTTAATTATTAAGGTTGGTGTCATTCAAATTGATCTGATTTGAGAACACTTTTAAACAATTAAATTCACAAGGGAAGACAGAATGGCTTTCACAGAACAGGCTGTGAAAGGATGTCAGCACACTTCACATGACTTGACAAGCCCCAGCACAGAAGCAAGAACGTGTCGCAGGTCCATAATTTTATAAATCTGATGTCTGTCAGCACAAGACAAGAGATTAAGGTCTACAGGTTGCAGGGACTACACACTTAAGATGTGCCGTTGAAAGCAAATTGGCTTTTTGGCTCCCTCTAGTGGTTTGACTCTCAAATTGTATTATTTGGGATTGTATCCAATTTTAATTTGCATTGTTGTAAATTTCTTGGTTTAAACTTCTTAGTCTCTGATAATCACGTGTCCATGTTGTTTTGAACAGAACCATATGGCTTGACAACAGTCTGGTCACAGGTTCTGTATGGATAACGTGCAATGAGGCTGTACACATGGGTTTCAAGGACAGATGAAAACCATACTTTAAACGAGAACACAATTTTTATGAGCATTTCTTTTTTATGCAAAGTTACATGCAATTTATCTCATGCATGATGCAATACAGATCACTAAAATAAGAATAGCAATTATGCATCAATAGGTATGATAGGTATAATCATACAGAAAAAGAGAAGGAGGACATTTTTTGCATTTTGATTCATAATGAATGGATTTTTATCCACTTCTGCTGTGAGTAATTTAGTTTTTGTGGCCGTCAGGATTTGGATTCTGGTCCATAATCAGCATGAGCAACTTTGACTGCAAGAAGAGCCAGATGATGCTACACCCCAACCATCTGCTTTCTCTCTCTATCCTTCTCTTTTTCACTTTCACTTTTCTTTTTGTTTTAGAAATACACGCGCTTGTTATTAAAAAGCAATTTGCTCATCTGACCCTTGGAACTATTTTCATCAAATATAAACGGATGAATTCCAAACCTATCATAACCAAAGAGAGAGAACAAGAAATGATATTGTGTTAAAGAAATTTAAGCCTTTTATTATAGCCATTAAGATTTCTTTTTAATTATGACAGGGTTTTCATTACAGTTAAGCACATTTCTCCTTCATATTCTTCAAATGCAGCAAAATTCTCATTACAGTAATGTGAAAACACGGTGATGTGCTATTGAAATATATATGCAGACGTACAATAAAATGTGCTGTATTACAATAATGAGAATCTGAAGAATCACCGTAATATTCAACACTATTATTGATCTGCCTGCATTGACACCATTATATGAGAACTGAACCGAGCTGGACGATGAAATCACTGTTTTCTCCAGAGCGGCTATATATATAAATGAACTAAATTAACATTTTTACAACAAAAATGAACCATCACTGAACTTACTGAAGCTGGACTATGACACTTTTTTCTTCTAGAAAAAATTTTTTTCTTCTGCTAAACAGCCCAAACAAACTTTGTTGCATTATTTTCCTGTTATCACTGTAAAGCTGCCTTGAAACAATCTATTGTAAAAAGCGCTATATAAATAAAGGTGGCTTGACTTGTCATAAATGACAAAAACCCTCAAAACATAATTTAACTGTCATAAAACCAGTGTTAATGATGTAAGTCTCCATTTGCTGACATTCACATATTGACCTAGCCAATTATACAACTTTTCTCTTCATTAGAAAGATGCAGTCCATATTCATCCTTTTTCTCAGCAGCATTTGTCTCTCTTTTGAATTAATTTTTTTCCAGCTTCTCTCCGGCTTTTCTCGGTTTAGCACATTCCCGTTGCAGATGTCTTCTAATCGATAAGGGTTTCTGCCTCTGTGTATGTGAGAGAGGGAGAGAAAGAGCGAGTGCGAATGTATGTATTGATATTTCAGGTAAATTGCATTGCTCACTTACAACCCACTGAATTTTCCGAGACAGCTTGATGCTCATCGGAGACTGTAATACGTGTTCTAGTTACATTAATGCAGCAGACTGTGAGCCTCAACACATAGACAGACAAAAGAATAGACAATGAATAGTTGTTTCCTGTAATCATGGTGTTTAAGACACACAGACAGCGCTCTTATCGGCATGCGTGTCTATCACTATAATGCTAGTCGCTATTGGCTTAATGCTGTGAGAAGAAAGATCGTTCCCAAACTGATTTTGCATTAGAAAATCAGTCTAAAATCTAAAAGCTGAAAGCCATTGTGAAACAATAAGACTTCACAGTTGAATTCTATATTAATGCACAAAGTAGCTAAACTGCTTGGCAATCATAAACAACCAACATTTAGACGGACTATATATAAGTTTATTTCTTGGGGAAATAATTTTTTCTGTCTAATGTTAATAAAAAATAATTAAAATGTCTAAAATACTTTTTATTCAATTCAAATTGCTGTTGCCACCATTTCAGAAAATCAATAAAGGACAGTGCTTTGCTCTGATTTTTACACATGTTTCGGTGTTTTGGGTCCTAAAACCTAAAAAACACCCCTCACACACGTTAAAATCACTGTAATGCATATCAGATTCATTTATTATGTTGGATTTTAATAGATTCTGTATTGCATCTTCAATCAGAGCAGTTTTATCCGTATTGCACTTGTACGACTGTTCTAGACATTGGTGGCCTCTCTTAAATCTTCTTTTGTCTTTGCAGAGAGACTTTCAACATGTACTCAGACTATAATGGGCTTGACAGAGTAATGTGGACACACACGAGGAAAAGACTGAAACTGGAAGGTTGCAGCTCATTCTGGGTTGGGTTAATGAGAGGTAGGTGGTCTGTCAGAGAAGAGGAGGCGCCATCATGGCCTTTAGCGTTTGGCAAAAAAAAAAAAATACTCTCATGTTTATTCATCTGGGCTTCTTGTGGAGCCCAGAGGAATAGGTGTATTGCACCATAATGAAACCAAGCTACAGGCGTGCACGATATGCTCGAGTAGACCTTTAATTGCATTTGGCTTCTACTAATTTATCATTTCTGGATGAGCTTTTAGTTTTTCGTCCCTGTGTAATGATTCTCAAGTTGGCTTTTGTGATTTTTTTTTTTTAATTGTGTGATGTTTGGATCAACCAAAACAGCTCTTTGTTGTAGTTAAATTATTGCGCCGGTGTCAGCTTTGTTTCATGGCAACAAGCAACAAACGTGGTAATCACTATTCATAGTACTCACGTGATGTGAGTCAGGTAGGCTTCCAGAGGTAATGCAAACATTGATTCACGAGGGGAGATTTGAAATTCAAATTTCCGCCGATGAGACACAGAGCTGTAAATATATATTGGAATAACCACGTCTGCATGTGCGCGCCGGTCTATAGCAAAAGTCTGCGATAATAGGATTCATGTAGATGATGGGGTTTGTATGAGCTTTGCACTGTGGGGGTTGGTCCTCTTCGGATGAATCCGGTGTCTTTGGCTTCGTCTCAGAATCTCTTTCGGTGCTGTGGGACAGCGGGACAGCTGTTACCAATGACCAGAGGAAAAACATTGATTCCTTATCTTTCTGCCAGGCTTTTGTCTGAGAAGCCATGGGATGTTGCCAAAATCACTTTTAATTGGCTGAAGGTGCATATAAAGATTTCTTTGTCTAGACTAATAATGGAGGCAATAGGACAACATGCGGTGCAATCATCTTCCAAATTAATTTCTGGTTATATATGCAAAAATAAATGATTTACATTTTGTTCATTAATGGTATAATGGTATATATATATATATTTATATTTGTGCTTTTATTTGGTATTTTTCTAATTTAATTCAATTATTTCTGTCATTACAAATTACATTACCAGCATAACGATTTGAGTTTAATATAAATGTACATGTATAATATGGAATTATTACCTTTGAGTTTAGGGAAAAGCGTATATCGAATTAATGAAATGGAGTTCTGAATGGAGGAGCATGTTCATCCAATCCTGTCAATCACAATGCAATATAAACTGCAGCTTATATAAATATCCGCTACCCCTCCACCACCCCAAAACCCTCCTTTATTTCTATCCATTTCTGTTATATATTCAGTAATTAATTAGCCAGGGAGAATTTAGAGCTTGTGAATGAGCATTTAGTATAATAAGTATTGCATGCGTATAGATGGAGTGTAAGTAAAAAATGAGCAGATTATAATCAGACACGGCAGGCTACAGAATTAAATTACATTTCTATTATTTGTCTAATAAATAATATTTATAAAAATATAATATGTGATTATATAATATTTATAATATTATATAAATTAATTTTATTAATATTTAGAATGTTCATTTATATTTATTAAGTTGTTAAACACGGTCATGTTTTTGTGCAACCTCTTGCATCCCCCCCCCCCACACACACACACAAAATGTGTTATTTCTCTTGCATTGTGTGTTAACACTGTCAGATACAAAAATAATGTGTACTGCCATGTCAAATATTTATTATAAATTTTGACAAGCATTCAACTTTGAATTGGGAATAGGGGAAGTTTTCATTCTGAATGTCAATGCTCTGTCAATAAAAAAAAAAAAAGAAATCTGAATGGGTTGACATGATGGTGTTGACAACATAACCATAAATTAAATAAGCTATATTTTTCTGGTGTTGCAAGTGGGACTTTTAGTCACTTTGAAATTGCATAATTCTTGTAAATATTTGAGGTTGACAAAAAGCCAGGACACAGCTGTGAATCCATACAAAAGTGAATTAATAAAAAAAAAAAAATACTTTTGTCAAGTCAGTAGTAATGTTTCATAAAGATACTTGCTTTATTTGTGTTATTCTCATAAGATAAGATATATCTTATATTTATGATTCTTAAATATAAGGTATAAGATAATATATTCACATAATACTTTTTTTTAGCCTATAGGAACTATAGTAAAGGTGTTGAGATTGAGTTTGTCAGCACTGTGTTCATCTTAACAATAGAGTCTGAGATATTCGTCTTTCAATTTGGTCAAATCAAGATCTCACACTCAGAATGCATGAGCTCATGCCTCAGAGGACTTCACTCTCTCTTTTTTTATCAATTACTTTTCAGAAAGGACAATTGAGAGCATTAGACTTTTTGTGCCACCGAGTTTCTGTAGGAATACCAATCACGAGCAAATCTCACTGACAAGTGAAAGGAAAACTTAAGCACAAAGTCAGCTTCAAAGTGTCTTTGCTCCAATTAGCTCACTGTCTTACTTTCCTAGCATCCACTGTGTGTCCAAAAAATTTTCCTTAAAAATAATTGGTAGCAACTGAGATCATTTTAAATGTTTTTTTATTTTTTTATGGAGAGATTCAGAGAAGAACACTCGCAAATTTGAGGTCTGTCCCACAAGCTGTCATGTTTCCAGTCACATTTTCCTCATTTTAAGTTGCAAGTTTTAAAAAAAAGTCAGGAATGATCAAGCCAGCACTGGTGGAAGGTTTGCTTTCACTGCATTTGCATTCCTTCCAACAATTATTTTGCTTTTTTTTTTTTTGCTCCTGAGACTCCTGCACCAGTGAGAAACCCCACATTCATTCATATCAATTAGCCGGAGGTCTGTCACGGCTGTTTACTCCGCCAGTGTAGCGTCACAGCATAAACTAATGAGGTGACCATCTGGATCTAGGAGAGGTTCAGGAACACCAGCAGTCATGGGCTGGAAGAGTAGTTAAGCACATTTATGTTTCAGTCAGACCATCCAGAATGTACTTAAACACTTTATGCTCAAAGAGGCATCTTAGAATAACTAGTAGGCCTATCAGATTATCTCTGTCCATCTCCAGATGGTGACCTTCAACACTTATTAAAATGCACAGTCAGTTGTGTGCATTCGTATCTTAAAAAGCCATTCGGTTTAATGATGGAGCGCTCACTTCAACATCAACTGCTGACAAAAAAGGTCAGTGGAATCCAATGTTACAGCAAATGGTTAAAAAAAACCAGTTTACATCTTGGCAGATTTGAGTCTAACGCACTGCATATCCATTTTCTCAGCTTTTCCCATTAATGTCCAGATGAAGGTTTCCATTACCTAACTTGCAGTGTACAGCTTACTAGTAATTAAAATCACGTATGTAAATCTATTAATGCGATGAATATTTCATGACTTTCTTTCAGTTTCAAATCCTCAAGCCCTCTAGCCTTTAGGGACAAAGTCCATGTTGAGTAAACGAATCATGTCTTTGCTTAACAATGTAAAAGCAATTTGAATCTCATCATGATGTCATGTTTCTTTGAATTTATCGGCGGTTGTAATAATTGAATGAGGCTGTTAATAGCTTCATGACTGTGATTGTATAGTATCCCAATAGTTTAATGAAAAAAAAAGTCTTGTATATGCTAATTTTTATTCACTATTTTTTTAATTCAAATTTATTTATTACTGTATGCGAGGTGAAAGGAACCAAAGATGGCGTCTTTGTAAAAATGCATTGAACATGGAATCGGAAATGGATTTGAGCAATTGACTAGTAATTAGCGTAAACACCTCAGGATTACGGGACAATCCCGCAAAGCTCCTGCATAGCATTATGGTTAAATTATTTGATTATTTTACGGTTAAGCTGATATACCTTGAGTGGTTGTTATCCTTATAGAAGCTGCATCAAACCAGCAAATATACTGTGACTTTTTAATGCCTCACAGAGCCGTTCTAAATGTATTTATTTACACATGAATTGCGATGTGTCATGCTAAATTTTGATAGAAAACCATACACACGCTGATTGACATGATGGGCAGACGGTGTAATGACACAATAGGAGCAGACTTTGCCAGTCCAAGATGTGCACTGCTTGAAGTGTGCAATCATTTTCAATAATTCATCGGTCCGTCATTAATTATTTCGAACATAAAGTAATCTAAAAGGGAGTGTCCAAGCGAAGCGTTGTAATATTGCCTGCACATACAATGTAATTTGCATCTCATCTAATCTGGGCAAGATTTTGGCTCT
>JAPDVR010000009.1:18729656-18782156 GCA_026230005.1 Gila orcuttii
CAGAGGATCACCAGGCTTGGCTCAGCAATGCATTTTCAGGACTGAGTTTTGTACTGGCCATTACTTCTACACCAGACTCAGTAAATAATTTCTTTATAGATCTCCCTTTGTGCATAGGAATAGAAAAGGACCCTCCCTAAACAGAGCTGGATGCAGACTAGGATGCCATTGTATGGTATAGTGTTAAGATTTGTCTTCTCTGGATTATTAGAAGGATCTGACCATATTTTTAGTTATATAGTGTACTATGTGGGGGAAGTTGAATATTTATGTTATTAATTCATGTTGTTTTGACCCATATGAATAGATGATAAACTCTGCAGTGGAATATGATCAATCATGCAAGAGATATGTTGTGGAGAGACGCTAGCTAGTACGTTTCACAAAGTATATTCCCTTTCTTATTCAAAGCATTAAGTAAATTTCCACATCAAAGATACCCGAAAGCAACAGTATGCTCTCCAAAGACAATGTGAACTTGAATAACAGACACCATAAAATTTAATGTCTAATTTAGTGCCTGGAAGTCAGAAGCATCAGATTTTAAATGCAACTCCCCTCAAAATAATTGTCTTCTGATAATTGTTATTGTATCAGAAAAACAGATAATTTGCCTTTAAAAAAAGAAAATTCTGTCATTGTTTATTCACTTGAAACTCGAATGACTTTTTTTCCCCAATAGAACATCAAAACTTATTATGCAAATATCAGAGGTGCTTTTTCACAGTGAAAATGCATGTTTATCACTGATAACTTTAGTTTAGTTAGAAACATCACATTTTTGGATGGTTTTTGTGCTCAGGTGCTTAAATACATTAAGAATTACTACGTTTATTTTCACCTTGGGCAGCAAATGAGCCAGAAATGCCACAGATGCCCACCTGAAAAAAGTACAGTAGCTGTATTTTGATGATATCCAAACGCTGGTTGAATAACTAAGACATTCAAAATAACAATGCATCTCAATGGCAATGCAGCACTCAGCTATGAAGATTGCATGACACTTCCACATTAAATACCATTCATTACTCCATTCATTACCCGGATGTGACTGCAACGACTAGGAAATAACCATGTATTGATATTAATAAAAAGGCCATTAGGCTGCAATAGACCTCTCCCCACAGATTAAGGATTTATATCTTATTGAACCAGATTTTATAGAGTCTAGTGTGATTGTTCAATGTTGCCCTAAACAAGGTCAGTTTAGCAGTGCTGAAAAAGCAAAGGATCATTAATTTTTAAGAAGTGGCTATCATCATTAAACCCATGAAATTCATTAAAGAGAGAGCGAAGCTTCAATCTGGCCTCCCCCAGTCCAGCACAATAACATCAGGACCATTTTCAGGGCGATTGTGGTGGTTGCCATGCATCCTTGAATCTTATGCCTCTTTTAAAGCCATTTTCTCAATTAACTTTAATGGTCAATTGTGTCCTTTCGTGCTTGTCTCCCCCACAAGTCCATCTCGCACTTTGCCTTTGCTCACCTTCTCCCACTTCTCAAGCGTCAGCTGTTTAAACGGATTGCCCATCCAGCCAGTTAACCTTCCTCTGCGATGAGAGCTATAATTGGTTTACTATAGAAATGGAAGGGGATAATCCCTCTGTTTGATTAATGTTCGTCTAATCAATTGGTGTCTGGCAAAACCGCCCCTTTGGTCACATTTTGCAAAAAAGGAACAGCTGGTTTTTCAAAAGGTCAGACTGATGCAGGGCAGACTGTGTCACCGAGAATGATAGATCGAGCGGAGAACGTCAAACCACTCAATGATTTGTAAGAGGATTTCGGCACTTTTTCTGGTTTTTGATCCCATTCACGTTTCTGGGTGGGCCAGTGTTTTGCCACACACAATTATAGCTATCTATACAACAAGCATGCCTGCCATTCAGCTTTATTCATTGTGCAGTTGTGATCAATTAGTAATTTACTTTATATATATATTTACTTTTATATAAATATTTGTAAAAGGTTTTCTACAAATTATTACAACAACCTGATAGGCCTATTGCAAAACATATTCGTTTTCGAGGGGTTAATAGATGATGCTTTGAGGGCTTTCCTGCAGTTCACAGATCAAGCTTTATCAGATGGTTTCTGTCAATTCCTTTTTGAAGTAGAATATGAGTCTGGTTTTCTTTAGAGTTTGTTTTGAGTGATCTAATTAGATCCCAATAGAGTTTAATGGTAGCAAGTTGCTAAGCTAACCATGCAGATAACACAGATATTGCATAATATGTTGTATTTTTTTTTTTGTATTATAGTGTGTTCTATTTCATAGTATTATGTAATATTACTTTTATAATCAGTATTTTCTGCATCGAATGAACAGTGAAAAGTAAATCTATTTATGATACTTTTCTCATGACACCACTATTTTGTTTCCACAGGATTTGTTATAGCAATGCATGCAGAAATTTTCTGTTTTCTATTTTAAGATATCTTTATTCCTGTGATCAAAGCTGAATTTTCAGCATCATTACTCCAGTCTTCAGTGTCACATGATCCTTCAGGAATCATTCTAATATGCTGGTTTGATGCTCAAGAAACATTTCTTATTATTATCAATTATTATCAATGTATAGTTCATTTATTATATCTGCTTAATATATACTTTATATACATTTTTACTTTTTTTTTACATTTTAGTGGATTTTTGAGGATTGGAATAGAAAGTTCAAAAGAACAGAATTTATTTGAAATGGAAATCTTTTGTAAAATTGTCTTCACTTACGCTTTTGAGCAAATGAATGCATCCTAGCTGAATAAAAGTATTTGTTTCTGAATGACCATAAGACTTTATTTGAATGATTTACTAGTTCAGCTGCATTATACTTTGTTTGAAACTTCACTAAAGTGATTCTTTTCTTCTTTTTTGTAGCATTTAACTAAATATTCCCTTGCCCCTAGTTCCTTTTTGTGTAATTTCCAAGACTTCCAAGACCAATGGGCAATGGAATTAGCATCGCGTTACCATCCGTCGTCTTGTATGTTAATGATCATTGATATAACCCCTCCTTTGCCCTGACCTTTGTCCAGTAGTGTATCCCAAATATTGACAAGCAGTCTCATGAATTTGTCTTTGTTTTAAAAGCAAATGAGCAGTTTTGTACAGATTCGTATCTCAAGACATTTATCCCTTTCATTTTTTACTCTTAAAGAAAGAGTGGCCCTCGAGCACAAATCACCCACCATTTTTCACGTCGTCCCCATCTGTCTTTTTAGAGCTTCTTATTGTTGGCGTGTAAATCAAAAGTGGCGCCCATTTAAGAAGTACGACCACAGTCATTCTTCTTACACAATGCCAGAACAAACATGAAATATATGGTCTGTTTTTATAGATCTTTGCAAGCACAGAGAAAATCCTCAGTGAACCGTTCCTCATTTCACCGTTGGGTGATCAGCCGTGATGTGAAACATTACAGTTTTTCATTGATTAGTTATTGATTATGATCCTCTGCCTGAAAAATTAAACTTGAGTGCAGCGCTGCAGATGCTAAAATTCTTTTAAATCCTGGATTAGTCTGAGCCTGTGTGTTATATGAGTTGGCTTTTGATATTACCCAGAGGATAATGACAACCCACTTACAGCTGCAAATAATCGACCATTGAGCACCCAAACAATGCTAAGCGTAGCCCATTATTAGAAAAATACAAGCATTCAGCCTCAGACGTGAATTCACCCTACACAATTCCCCAACAATAGTTCTCTATCCTCTTACTATCCATACTGGATTAATGTCGCATTCAGGAAAAGGCTACAGTGTGATCTGTTCAGTTTCAATCCTAACAATGCAAGGCTCCAATCTCGGTACTCTGCATTGACCCTCTGTCTGCTTTCCGGCAGGAGAAGGGCTTAGACTTCAGAAATTAAAGCTGTGGAGGGGGCGGGTACGGGTGCAGACGGGATTAGGCTGGAAGTCTTCAAAGGCTTCCACTTCCAAGATTCTGCTAAATTCTGGCTCGTCTAAAGAGTCCTTTAATGCTCTTTTTCTCTCAAGTCTACTGTCCTACAGTTGACATGAGCTGTGCGCTAGACTATCAACTTGGATCGAAGTTGGGTTGGGGATTAATACCAACATTTTGGCCTCTGGTTCTTTGGTAAGGATACAAAGTCGATAGCTTAGGCAACAAAAAAAACAGTATCAGTCATTTGCTATACATCTTTAATAGTATTTTAAAGTTTTAAAATGCGCAGTTATTTAATTATTACAGATTTTCTTTGGCACATTTTTCCAAAAACGTAACTTGACTCTTTCCCCGCCAGACGTTTTTAAACAAGTTTTGATCATTTTCACAAAACCTTCATGGCCTCCAGAATATTTTGTTGTATGAATATCTGAACATGCAAAGAAAGACCAGAGCCTCTGCTTTTAAACAACAACAACAACATAAAATTTTTTTTCTAGCTTCGTACATTCTTTTTTATGAACACTTGAACTTGGGTAAGGTTCATTAAAAAAAGCAATATTTTGAACAAAAAGCTAAGAAAATTGTTTTTTCCCCCCAAAGACTAAAGTGCCTAAGCAATGCTTCTGTCACTTTTTTTCTGTTTCTTCTTCACTTGTTTTTTGGATCCAGAGATTCTGTACTCTTTCAGAAGATGCGTACCGTATAACAATGAGAACATGGATGTATCGGCCAATAATGGGTATCGGCCGATAAAAGCTTTTTCCCTATCAGCCATCGACCGATTGTTTAAAAACAGCCAATGATCATGGCCGATTATATCCTGTCAAATCAAAATCTCTTGTGTTGAATTTAGGGCAAGTTAATGGGACAATAACGCATTAACAGTCAAAAAAGCAGGCTTTATTTTACCTCAGGAAAGTTATCCGATGTTCACAGTTTGTAAGTTAGCAGTAAAAAAAATAAGCTCCACTGTTACTGTTAATTATATATGCATGTTTGAATAAATTCGCCATGAAGACAAGCGCTTATGAAAACTAGTGTTGTATACTAAGTTGTATGCAAACATTGCAGGTTTTATTTGAGTGTATCTATTATGACTGAAAATAAATAGCAGTTGAATATAATTGTCACAATTATGTTCGGTCTTGTCTGCACCTGTTCTTGTTATCCCTGATTAGTTAATCTTCCTCCACCTGTGTCTAGTTAGTTCCCTTGTTTATCCTGGGTGTTTATGCTCCCGGTTCTGATCAGTCCCTTGTCGGTTCTCGTTAATGTTAGTCCTGGCTGTGTCTGTCCTGCCTGAGTTTGTTTCAGTAAAGACTATATTTACCCTCATCTTCGTCTTGTGCCTTCTACTACCACCCAGACGTTACAATAATACCTCTGTTGTTCATTGCAACCAATATTACAGTGTACCAAATGATAGGCTTCTCTGTATAGTTTGCAGCATTATTTGGGAGAGATATTTTTCCATAAGAAAAAACAAACTACCGGAAAATTCGAGAAAGGTATAGCTGAGAGTGTGGTTTCCTCCCATTGACAGACAGGGACATGACACGCATGCATTTTCACAACTGTTTGTTGGAATGTCTGAACTCTATTGCATGTTTGCGAAATGTAGTAACTCATCCAAAACACTTAAAGGACAAGTTCGGTATTTTACACTTAAAGCCCTGTTTTAAGATCGTTTCTGATGAAATTGAACGGTTAAGATTGAAATTTGGACAAATGCTGCGATCCCGAGAATTTTCGGTTTCTGTGGTAGCACCCCCCCCAACCTAAACAATGGTTTCATAGGTGCACTGGAACAATCATTCATAAAACGCATTAAGCTTTAGTTTACAAAGACGTGAAACTCACCGAGTGGTCTGGGGTGTTCACTGATATGCTCACACAAAAATCACTGCAAAAGATGCTTTCCAAACAGGTTTTATCGTAGTTTTTGTCCTGACTTAAGTCAATGGAGTTGGACAAAAACTACGATAAAACCTGTTTGGAAAGCATCTTTTGCAGCGATTTTTGTGTGAGCATATCAGTGAACACCCCAGACCACTCGGTGAGTTTCACGTCTTTGTAAACTGAAGTTTAATGCGTTTTAGGAAGGATTGTTCCAGTGCACCTATGAAACCATTGTTTAGGTGGGGGGGTGCTAACACAGAAACCGAAAATTCTCGGGACAGCAGCATTTGTCCAAATTTCAATCTTAACCTTTCTATTTCATCAGAAACGATCTTAAAACAGGGCTTTAAGTATAAAATACAGATTTTACCCTTTAATTTGTGCTTTAAAACCTTTTTTTTTATAAGGTTTGATTATCTACAACAAAATAGAGAGGATGAACAAAGAGAAATATAAGAAATGAGATCAAAACTGAAACACATTGGTCAAAAACATACATTTATTGACCACCAACCACAACTTTCTGACGCCATCTTTATTTTTTATCTCCACTGTCACAGAATGGAAAGCACAGGATTGTGGGATATCAAAGGCAATGAAGGAAACATGTATGCTGCCTTCAAAAATCAATTCAGATGAAGGTATCTCAGGAGACAGGAAGTGAAGCTAATATTGGATTCGGACGTGCCTTTATGCCTTTATACCTTGGAATGTATCCTCTGAGTCTGAAGGCAACATTTTTAAGATTTTGGATGCAGTCATTGTGTCAGTAAGTTAGCAAAAAGTTGTTTTGTCATCGTGTTAGTCACACTGATGTTTAGATAATTTTTTTTGTTGACCCTGACAGCTTTCTATATGCTATACAATAATGTCAGTTTTGTCTAGCTGAATGCTCTTGTGTATCACACTGAGCTTTTTAGATACAGATTTCAGTATAGGTAAATATTTACTGGAAAAAGTCAATACTGTAGTACACAAAAGAAAATTAACTTTTTTATTTATACAGTACATTTATTTTTGTTGAAATGTGTAACATGTAAACTGAAAATTGCTTGTTCATCTTTACACAACCCTAACATCACCACCACACATTCTTACATATATTCTTCATCTTCATATCTTTTGCTCTTCAACGACAAGCAATTGTAAATTTCCTGTTCACATGTAAAACATGTCTACAAAAATAACCTGCTGTAGCTGCTGCTGTTTGGGGTTATGATGCTCCTCTATATGCCCACACAATGTTGTTTAGTTGTGAAGAGTAAGACAATTTACTGAGAATCAACTCATTAGTATTGATCAACAATCCATGTGCATTTATTGTGCAAAGACAATTGCATTCACTCTTCTGCACACATGCACCTAAACACATGCAATTTGCTTAAATTATTGAGAAATTCAACTCTGATGTGAACAAGAAACTAACTGTTCAGAGATCTGAACTCTCTTATGAATATATATGTGACCCTGGACCACAAAACCAGTCACAAGTCGCACGGGTATATTTGTGACAATAGCCAACAATACATTGTATGAGTCAAAATGATTGATTTTTCTTTTATACCAAAAATCATTAGGATATTAAGTAAAGATCATGTTCCATGAAGATATTTTGTAAATTTTCTACCTTAAATATACAATAAATACATTTTTGTGAGAGGATGCAGCACAGTCGCGAACATAAATGGACATTTTTAATTGGCGATTTTCAAATAGTTGTATCCCTGCCAAATATTGTCTTATCCTAACAAACCATACATCAATGGAAAGCTTATTTAGTCAGCTTTCATATGATGTATAAATCTCAGGTTCAGGGTCACATATATAAATTCATAATAAAAGTAATATATTAAATTATAGTACTATATACAAATATTGTTCTCTCTCTTATATATTTAATAATAAAATGTAAATCATTATAAATATTTTATATATATAAACCATAAATAACTCATACTTTCTTACCAAAGTTTTTTTTTTTTCTACAGGTTAATTTCTTTGAATAACTCCAAATTTCCATTTCACACCCAACACTTTTAATTCAATTCATAAATTCATTTGTTGGATCAAAAGCCGCTGTGAATCATTCGATTATTTGGATTGAAACGCTACAGTAAAGCAGCTACAGGCTAGTGTAAGCAGCTTGACAGCTTTATGCTGCACAATCAATTTTCTCTTGACCAGGCATGAGGAATATATGACTTCTCAATAATTCATTATGTTATGCAGCTTGAAAGCAGGGGAGCAAAGCTTCAGTCCAAGTATGTATACAGAACAAGATGTGTGACAGGCAATTAATATCAATTACAGTAAGCAAGGTCACTAGAATGAACACAGTTAATGTGAAATAAACTCACTTCACACTTCAGTGAGACTCTAATGATAGAAGTGAACGAATACATGTGACACGTAACCGGTGCGGTAACTGCTTAAAGGGATGGTTAAACCAAAAAATTATAGGGGACCTATTATGTTTTTTTTTAGTGGTTATATAGCCGTTTTTGCATCTAAACAATCTACAAATATACAAAGTCCACGCCAAAGAGAGTGAACCTCTCCAACAGAAAACACCTGCCTTAAAAAAAAAAAGAAAACAAAAAAAGAAAACACCTGCCTTAAATGCTTGTTTGTAGTCCTGCCATTATTTCCATAACGTAGCTATACATCACCATGTAACACATAATGCCCGCCTGCTGGCTACTTTGGCCCGCCCTCAAACAAAAGTAATTGTAAGGCCAGGGAGAGTTTATCACTCTCAAGGAAACATGTTTTTTTGCTTTTTACTGCGAGGGGAAAACATCATTGCATGGACTTCCAAAGGCAGAGGAATTGAAGAGTCAGTGGTTGAAAATAGCATATTTTCTTAGCTATAGATGCTATTTACACTGAGTACAAATAGCAGTATTTTCTTAGTAGTTTGATGCTATTTATACTTATAAATTATTACACATGGTACCTACTATTGGTAGTTTTGTAGTAGTGTTAGTGTTGTACATTTAACGGTATTGTCACGTTTTGGGTGTTTGTTTCTTGTTCTTGTCTTTTGTCTGTCATGTGATCCCCTGGTTTTAGTCTTGTGATACTGCCATGTGTTCCCTTGTCTGTTGTGTCATGTTGTAAATTGTTTATTATTAATTGTTCACAGGTGTCCCTTGTCTTGTCATTAGTATTGCGTGTATTTAAGCCCTGTTGTTTGCCCTGTGTCTTTATCGAGTATTGATTGTTCCATGTCCGGGCACCTGTAGTCTTGTTTTCCAGTCTATGTTCATGTTCCTGCTTTAGTTTTGAGTTTTCATGCCTTGCCATGTTTTTGTTTTATGTTTGATTGTGTTCTTTTTGTAAATAAATTGCGTTTGGTTTTTCACCTCACTTGCCTCCATTGGACTTCAATCATTGGACCCAGTGACCAAACATGGACCCAGCAATTCATCTCTTCCGCCTCAGCCAAGGTGACCGTCTAATTGAAAAATATGTGGAAGAATTTTGTGAGCTTTGCCATGGGGTGGACTTTAACGATGCTGTCTTAAAGGACATGTTCCGCTATGGGCTTAAGGACATGCTTGAATACCTCATGCCTGACAACACCCCTCAATGGACTTTAATTCAATATATAGACCTTGCCCTTTTGTTGAGCGTCTCGTTCTTTACTGTGGGCTATGCCGAGCCTGAGTTTCTTCACGTCGGTCCTGCTGAGCCTGAGTTTCTTCACGTCGGTCCTGCTGAGCCAGAGGCTCTTCCCGTCGGTCCTGCCGAGCCAGAGGCTGTTCCCGTTGGTCCTGCCGAGCCAGAGGCTGTTCCCGTCGGTCCTGCCCAGCCAGAGGCTGTCCGCGTCGGTCCTGCTGAGCCAGAGGCTGTTCCCGTCGGTCCTGCCGAGCCAGAGGCTGTTCCTGTCGGTCCTGCCGAGCCAGAGGCTGTTCCCGTCGATCCTGCCGAGCCAGAGGCTGTTCCCGTCGGTCCTGCCGAGCCAGAGGGTGTTCCCGTCGGTCCTGCCGAGCCAGAGGCTGTCCGCGTTGGTCCTGCCGAGCCAGAGACTGTTCCCGTCGGTCCTGCCCAGCCAGAGGCTGTCCGCGTCGGTCCTGCTGAGCCAGAGGCTGGCCCAGGTCGCCTACAAATCCGTTAACATATTTACTGACGTTTCGCTTGACACTTACTGATATAAATATTATAATTCAATGTTATTTGGAGGACTACTTTTTGCACAATGCACATTTCTTAATTTTAAGCCTAAAATGTGTTTTAATGTCACTATTAGTAAGGATATAATGATCTCTGCATAATATCTATGCAAGATATTTAAAGTTTATCTTAAGTATACTTGCTATAGTTCCACTATAGCCCAATCTGATATATGTAAAGTCTGCTAAATTGTAATAACTAATTTTGTACTTAATGAACTTTAGTTATCCGGAAATAGTGCTGAGGTCCAACTAAAGATATACTTAAGTATATTTGATTATATACTATACAGTAAACACTACTATAACTACGCTACCCTAGTGAAAAATAAATATACCAAAATATATTTGAAATACATTTATTGTATGCTATGTATTTGCAGTATACTTAGCATACAATAAATGGATTTCAAATATATTTTGGTATATTTATTTTTCACTTGGGTAGCATAGTTATAGTAGTGTTTACTGATACCTGCCAGTTAGTAAGGCAAGTTTATTTATATAGCACATTTCATACACTATGGCAATTCAAAGTGCTTTACATAGAATGGAATACAAATAATCACAAAATAAAAGCAAGGATAAAACAGTTATTCAAAATGCTTTACATAGAGCTTTGCATAGAAAATAAACAAAATAAAAGTAAGGGAATTTAAAGAGAATTAGAGTGAAATGAATTAAAGTAGTAAAAAGATGATACATAGAATAAACTTCTCATCTGGCAAAACACCGGTGTATTTTGTTTTGCATAGTTTTACTCTGACAATGTGTCTGTGGTGTTTATTTGGCGCGTCTAAGAATTCCATTTGTTGTCTCAGATGGACCCGATTTTCCCCTAAAATCGGAGAGGAGGAGCTCTAGGACTGACTCACGGGGTAACCTCGGGTTCACTGCACCATCAGTCCGCACCTCCAAAAAAACATTTGTTCGGAAGCTCTAGGAATGGAGTCGATCCAGTCCGGATCCCACAGAACCTCAAGTTTAATTGACACATCAAACTCACTACTCCACCACAGACCCAGGTTATCAGCATTGTTTCATCTTTCAATTTCCCCAATTTAGTGCTCTCTTACCCAATTCTCAGTGCCATTTGAGTTCAGTTTAGAATCAAAAGGAAGAATAGTGCAATCAGTCGGCTACTTGTTATACTGTGAGATTATCCCATGTGGATTGTACTGTCTGTGGTGATCTTGTGACACGCCTTAAAAAATCTATTTGACGTCTCCAATAGACCCGATTTTTCCCTAAAATCGGACAGGAGGAGCTCTAGAACTGACTCAAGGGTTAACCTCGGGTTCATTGCACCATCAGTCCGCACCCCAAAAACCCATTTGTTCGGAAGCTCTAGGAATGGAGTCGATCCAGTCCGGATCCCACAGAACCTCGAGTTTAATTGACACATCAAACTCACTACTCAACCACAGACCCAGGTTATCGGCATGGTTTCATCTCTCAATTTCTCAAATTAAGTAATTAATCTTTGTCTCTTACCCAATTTACAGTGCCATTTGAGTTTAAAATCAAAAGGAGAATGCAGAAATAAAATACAGTGTAATCTGTTGGACGTACAGTGGCACAGTACTCATTCAGTAAATGCACAGCTAAACAGATGTGTATTGAGTCTGGATTTGAATGTGACTACTGTAGGAGCACATCTGATCTCTTCCAGCTGCGGCTGACATAAGCAGACACACCTTGCTTATGGAATTATTTTTGTGCCGATAATAATGAACGTAACTTTTCAAGAAACTAATGAAAATATAAATTGAAATTGAATAAAATATCTTTTAAACTGAAAAAGAATGAATCGCAAGCAATTTTTTTACTTTGTTTTTAATACACTGCATGTTTTGCTAACTATTCCTCATATTTCTTTTACTGATCTGAAACTTACAAATGCGCTTCCAGAGTTTTCATTTACGCTTCTGAAGTTTTCGTTTGCTTCTGAAGTTTTCATTTACGCTTCTGAAGTTTTCGTTTATGCTCCCCGAGTTTTCGTTTGCTGTTCTGACACAAATCTCTCGTGGGGGCGGGGCTAGTAGCAGTGTGTTTTCATTGGCTACTGAGTTTTTGATTGACAGCTTGTTGACCTGGAAGTGAAGACATCAGTGTTGTGTTTACATGTGTGGATGTGAGCGTCTGTAAGCGCAGCTTTCTATTTAATTTTAGTGATATTAAGTTTATATCTGTATTTATTTACTGCTACACTATATTG
The DNA here is from genome assembly GCA_026230005.1 of Gila orcuttii. Taxonomy (NCBI): domain Eukaryota; kingdom Metazoa; phylum Chordata; class Actinopteri; order Cypriniformes; family Leuciscidae; genus Gila; species Gila orcuttii. Next base: position 18,741,859 of record JAPDVR010000009.1, read on the forward strand.
TTGAGGATGATTTCTTATAGAAGGAATAGTACAGACAAATGATATAATTTGTCATCGTCGATATCAGAATACTGGATAGCCTATACTCGTGGTAAGTCAGATTTTTTTTATTTTTTTTTTATTAATTAATACTAAACTAATACTATTTATAATACAGTACTTGCTTTTTCAGGTGGAGAGGCATATTAGAGCTCAGTGAGAGCCCATAACATTATACAGCAGTGTCGTCTTGATTTAATTGGTAAGTTAGCCCAATCATTACATGACTTGTTTATCTAACGTTACATACGGTTACATTACAGTCTTTGATTAGATCATATTTCCCCCCTGCCACCCCAACCAACATTGGGCTAGAGTACTGTACAGTATCTGTACTGTAGCCTACAGTACAAAAAGTACTGTATCAGACAATGACCGATGCCATTGGACCAGAGCGCTGTCAATCACTGCCCGATTCAACTTTGGCAATGTAAAGCCAATTGCTGATTAATTTGCGATACAGAGTTTTTAAAAGAGGAGAGACAGGACTTGACCACATTCCACGTCTCTATTCATAATATGTAAACACTCAATTATTTTGAAGTATCACCCTCGGCGCAATATTTATTCTGCAAAATGCAACAAAATGCTTTTTCTGTGTCCATATTTGAGCAATAATAATAAAAAATAATAAAAAAACAACGGAGAAAAATGTTGCATTTTTAATAGTCTTTAATAATAAATATATGTCCAAATGCAAAACCTAATACATGCAAGTAATTATGACTGAAAACATCCAGCAACTAGGGAATACACAGCCATGGATAAAGGTTTATAGGGCTATACAGCCATCTACTGGTTACACAACAGTATTACAGATGATAAATGGTGCATGACTCGGAGGTAAATATTAGGGATGCACCGATATGAACATTTTGGCCGATACCGATAACCGATAATTCTTTACATTTGAAAGCCGATAACCGATATATTGGCCGATAAATCTAAATAAAAAAAATATATATACTTTGATAGCCTGTATAACAAAATGCTCACCATTAAAAGCCTTGTCTCAAACACTTTTAACATAAATCAAACATATACAATACAGTATAGCCTAGTTTGAACCAGTGTAAGATTCCTTAACTTTTAAAATTAATTTTACACTCATATGGACAACTTTCTTTATTAAAAAATGGTAACACTTTATAATAAGGTTTAATTTTGTTAGCATTAGTTAGCATGAACCAACAATTTTATAAAACATTTTTAAGAAAGTTGTATCTGTTAACATTAGTCAATGCACTGTGAACTAACATGAACACACATATTTTATTAACTAACAATAACACAGGCTATTGCTCTCTGTTAGTAGTTAATGCATTAACAAATGAGACTTTATTGTAAAGTGTTATCAAAAAATCTATTGCCTAACAAAAAATAAAATACATAAATAATGCAAACAAGTCATTGAATAACATTGGGCTGCACATAAAGAAATAAAGAAACAAAATGCATGTGGCATTGATCAATAAAATGGAATCGCCTCCGCACGGACAATAAGAAAAATATATTTTAATCAAACCATATCGTTGATGAAAATAATACGAGAACAAAATAATGTTAGTTATTAATTATAACGCAATGTTTTTGAAAAAATAAACATTTTTAATATTACAGTGATAGTAAACATCTTTAATAGCTTAGTTACTGTTTCAAATGACATTGCTGTGTGAGCGCGCGCGCTGAAGCTGAAGAGAACGAACGTTAAAACTGAATCGCTTTGCTAGAAGGTTAATCAACTCGACGGTTGCTGAAGAATGCAAACCCAAAGAATTTACAAATGTATTACAATAGTGAATACAATTATAATTGTATGACAGTCCCAATCATAGCTTTTAATGTTTTGCATTGTTGTTTAATCTGCGCGCGCTGGAGCTGAAGAGAACGAGCACCGGGAAACTGAAGAACTTTTCTAGCATGTTGGTTAAATCCACGAAACGCATCATATGTGAGATTAATCAGATATTTATATTACATCAACTTTATATTACGACTTATCTGCGCAAAATGACGTGAATGCACAATCGAACTTGTGCTGGTCATAATGTGTAATAGCTATCCCTGTTCTGGACGCGCTATTCCCACAACAACGCGCTGAAACGGCAACTAAACAGAGAATTCACAACGTTTTATTACAATAGTGTTCTCATTATAATGGCATCTATGACAGTCCCAATTATAGTTATAAATGTGCATTGCTGTTTGAGCTGCTCACGCTAAAGATAAAGATGATCACCGGTACAATGAAGCGCTACTGCATCGTTCATTAACTCAACCAAACGCATCATATATTAGATTAATCAGATATATAGACACAAATTAAACATATTATAACTTACAATGGCACAGAATGCTGCGAATGCTCAAGAGAACTTGACTGTGCTTGTCATGAAGGCTTAACTCCATAGACGCGCTCTTTCCACCTCAACGCGCTCGACGCACTGAAACACGTGGGCGAACAAGAATTCACAACATTCTTTAACAGGCGTGTTTTTATTATAATGTTATGAAGCATATGTGACAGATTTGTGCTGCACATGTTGCACTGAACTGTATCTTCCTTTTCGAAGTGAATCCAATCATTCAGAACCATCATGGCGAACAGCGCGCGTCTCTCAACTGAAGTAAATAATCTATTATCTATCGGCTTTGATATATCGGCCAAATTTTCTTATCGGACTGATAACGATAACATCAAAAAAGACCATTTATCGGCCGATATCGATATGTGGTCGATATATCGTGCATCCCTAGTAAATATTTAGTACTGTAAAATCCCTTAAAACATTTATATAATTTGTTTGAAATAATTATTTTAAGTCTGCAACTTGTTACTGCATGTGGGAGTTCAAAGCAGTTTGTATTGTTAGATTATAATACATTTCCTTTCTCATTTTCCAGAGAGTTGAGCAACTTTTCCATAAACAAGATTCTGATGCTGACACAGAGGATGGAGTGATAATACCAGAGATCAACTGTCTCCATCAGACAATAATGTTACTTTGTTCAGACATATCACCTTTGAATGACTGGGATCCTGATCTGCAGACACCTGATGTATCTTATTTTAATATTATAAAATAGCAAATATTTTAATTTCTTTGGAGCTCTAGATTAAAACAAACACAGTTAACAAGTACACAAGAGGTTGCAGTTTATTCTTATTAGTCTATGCTGATCATGGATTAGCATACCAACAGCATATGAATGGGATAGTTCACCCAAAAATAAAATTCTCACTTATTTTACTCACCCTCATGCTGTCCCAGATGCATTTTACTTTCTTTCTACAGATAAATACGAATTAAGATTTTAAGGAAAGTAATCCATCTCTACGAGTCCTAAAGATGCTTTAAAAACCACACACAGTGACCGTGATGTCCATGCGACCTCAGTGGATGAATCAATGCCTTCTGAAGTGAAACAATAGGATAAGAAAAATACTAATAATGTAAACTGTTTTAACTATTAAAAATCACTTCCGACCAACTGTCATACATGGGTTACAATCCACTTGTCTTATATGGACTCACAGAGATGGATTATTTCCTTAAAAATCTTTGTAATTATGCATTTTGTATGTATATTATGAGAATACTGTGCATTACATGTATAGTATGCAGTTAATGTTTTGTGGCTTCTGGTCTTTCCTGTCACAACATAATCGCACCCAAGACTTTCACTTTGATACTTGTGTATATGCTGTAGTGACAATAAAGAATGTACATTTATTAGATTTTTTATTTAAATTCATTTAACTGATTTTATAAGTCATAATTGAACCTGTTGATGATTGTTCAAATATATTTACAATTTTAAATGTTAGAAGATATTAACTAAATGAAATAAATAAAATTATCAGCATGATTAAAAAATTGGCAACAAAAATATTCTTTGTGTGAAATATGTAATGAAATGCACTTTGAGGTCTGTATCATCTGACAGCAAGCCACGATTGTAATTTTCATAGTTTAAAATCCTCTTATTTAAGTGATCATACATTTTGATGGTGTAAATGCATATGGTAACAATGAGAAATTTGATGGCCATGGTTGCCAACCTTGATTACCTGGTTGAAGTGAAACTTTCTTGACGGCTGAATATATCACACACGTATACTAGTAGGCTATTCTCTTTAAATTGTAATAGCAGAACCTAATCAGAGCCTAACATGCAAAAGAATCATCAGGAATAAACAAATATTCTCCTAAAACATTGGACACAATATTTTAAGTAGACATGTACAGTAGGCCTACTTTGATGTACAATTACACCTGAATAGACTGAAGAGATCTCTTGCGCTCCTAAAAGTTTCTGTTGACAAAGTAGTAGCAGCAGCAGGTAAATACAGATAAAATTCAAAGACAAAAATAACTTAATATCACTAAAATTAAATAGAAAGCTGCGCTTACAGACGCTCACATCCACACATGTAAACACAACACTGACGTCTTCACTTCCAGGTCAAGAAGCTGTCAATCAAAAACTCAGTAGCCAATGAGAACACACTGCTACTAGCCCCGCCCCCACGAGAGATTTGTGTCAGAACAGCGAACGAAAACTCAGGAAGCGTAAATGAAAACTCTGGAAGCGCATTTGTAAGTTTAGATCAGTAAAAGAAATATGAGGAATAGTTAGCAAAACATGCAGTGTATTAAAAACTAAGTAAAAAAAATTGCTTGCGATTAATTCTTTTTCAGTTTCAAAGATATTTTATTCAATTTCAATTTATATTTTCATTAGTTTCTTGAAAAGTTACGTTCATTATTATCGGCACAAAAATAATTCCATACTTGCTTAGAGTGAATCCTTGGTATTTCTAGTTGATGTGATCCTAATGATCTGAGTGATCTGTTGGGTTTATATTCAGTGAGCATATCTGCAATGTATTGAGGTCCTAGGTCATTTAGTGATTTATATACCAGTAATTATATTTTAAAATCAATCCCAAATGTAACTGGGAGCCAATGTAAAGACCTGAGGACTGGTGTGATATTTTCATATTTTCTGGTTCTGCTCAGAATAAGGAGTAAGGAGCGGTACATTTCAAGCATTCAGAGAGAGGGTGAAAACAGGTGCTGCAACTAAGACAATGCCAATTATAAGAAAAATTATTTGTTTTTTGAACATTAAATCATGCAAACGTAGACCCCCTTAAACAAAATTATAAACCTGCAAATAAGCATAATAGGGACCATTTAAAACTCTCTCATCATTAACTCACTTATGTTGTTTGAAAACCGGTGGCCCTTGAGACCAAATTGAGATTAGTATAACCTCGGAAGACTTATATAGCCTAAAAACCTTATGGACTACTTTTATGAGTCCTTAAAGGGGCATTCGGCAACTCTAGCTATTTCTTCGCTGATTTCCACTTTTGTTGTCGCATGTTTTCTCAACGAGCTCCCGCTACAGCTGTAGGGCGTACATTTCACAACAATGCCGTAAAAAAACTAATTTGCGGCACCCTCCTCCCACTTTCTACCGCTGCTCATGTGCATTTGTTATTATCGGAGCCGGCCAACTTTATCATGTGGAGCTATGTCTACCGAGGTAATATATCATACACATTGAGGGCGGCGTGTGTGTTTATGTCGAATTGCCGTAAAGCAGTTTGTGTTTCTCGCTCGTTCTCGCTTCTCACAAGACTTCCTATTTCCAACTTACCGGGACGTTAATCCTCATGTTGCAAGGTTGGTTTTCCGCCTGGGAACGTTGGGGGGAGCGGGGAAAGTCACCATTCTCACCAGGTTATTAAACCATCCAAATGATTTCTAAACGGTTTTATTAAGTTGAAATAGTTGCCGAATTCCCCTTTAATGGTGCCTTTTTTTGTCATTCAGGAGCTTGACAGAAGGAGTCCCTATTCACTTTCTAATACATTGTTTTTCACAGAAAAGGGTGATATGCTTTCCAGAACAACATAAGTGTGAGTAAATACTCAGAGATTTCATTTTTTAGTTCAATTATAAATAAACAACGTGAAACTGAAAATCTTATGAATGAAACCTCATTTAATATATGCAGCCAGGAAAAAAAAAACTTTTATTAGTTTCTTGGGGATTAATTGGCAGTTGTTTTGTTTGTTTTTGAGCTGGGCCACAAAAACCAAAAGAGTTTTATGTATTTCCCCGAATTTTTCCACACGTGGACTCCACCCTCTCAGGGACAGTAAACAGTAAATGAATTTGCTTTGTGCACCTCCTTTGATAAGCACGTACAATAGAAGGGCAGTGGAGTGGACCGTGCAGTGTTATGTAATCAATATCATTGGTCATTTGGAACTAAAGGGGCTGCCAAGCTGCTGACTGAAGCACTGTTTACACGTTTCATTCCCCCCATCCTCAGGATGCCGCCAACAGAGAAGAAAGAGACCACGGAGCAAATAAAGAACTAATCTTTGTGGGCCAATGGCGCGGTTTAATCTGAGCAGGTCCGAGTTGATTGAGGATCCTTGCAAAAGCACCTAAGCCCGTGACCCATGTCACAGCCCACCAAGGTCAAGGCAAAGTCGCTTATCTCTGTAAATCAAAACTGTCGGCGTGAACAATGGGGGACAATTTCAATTAAAGTGTGTTCGGGGACCACAGAAACACCGAGGAACAAACTAAACGACTTTGCGCTCAAAGTATTGCACTTCAGGAAGCCAGGCGAGGCCAATTAATGAGTTAAGCGAGGTTTTCATTCACAAATGTGGCACAGTGAGAACTTTGTCTAATTGATTATTGTCTATTTTGAAATTGTGTAAGCATTAAAAGTGTTTTGGGCACATATAAATTTGGTGTAGGATTTAGTGTGAAACAATTTTCACTCAGACATTGCTAGTAAATTTCACAAACAAGTCCAAAAATGGCAAATAACACATTGACTGAAATAGTATTTTCATGTAAACCTACTCCAATAATCTTTGTTTTGTTTAACTTGTGTAGATTTAAAATGGCAAAATCCTATTTACCACGCCAACTTTTATTTTCTTATTTCAGTTTCCACCATATCTAAATGCCGACTCCAGAGTCGCATCTTAGCATCATGGCGGCGAGTTTTGCACCAGAGTTTGTTTGTTTTTCAGAAAATGTAAAACTATAGTTTAATTATCAGCTTTCTCTTTAACCTGCCAGATTTGTGCTTTTTGAAACTAGCAGTTTTTTTTTACAACTAGCATGTTATACTGGCAAAATGAACATTAATTTTCATATTTTGAGCCGGAAAGCATTTCTTCCATTCAAATGAATGTTATTTGGCTCGGAGGTTTCAAACCTTTGTTGTTTGTTCAAAGGTTTCGCCTCAGGCGGAGTGATGCGCTCCAGTCTACTGGAGGGGAACGTCAGCGTTTTTGCACTTATCTTTTAATCACGTTCGCCTAAAACCTAATTGGAAAAATAATAGGGCCTCAATTTATTTAATGCAGATCTCAGCATAACTCAAGACACGCGGAGGTAACAATCTGTATTTGACCCATATCGCGGAACTGATTCAAATGAGAATGTTATGCTAATTAGAATAAAAATAGAATTGGTTCCAAATGATCAAATTGTGCATGCTAAAATAAAAAAAAATACGTTCATTTTAAGTATAGTATAGTGATTGAAAACATTACAATCAGATACCTGTTGTGTGACTTCACGGAAATATTTTGTTGGTGTTTAAAACCACATCTGTTTCTCAAGATTTTTGTTAAGAATTGTCTTGATCTAAACGGTAAGTGAGTGTAATTAATTCAGATGATTTCTTTGCAAATGCCTCATGCATGCTTTGAATTATCTCAGAATTGAGTTCCGTCGAATGCCTGCCAGGAGACGGATATAAAGGACAAATTGAAAGCTCAAAGAAACACAATCATTACAGTCTTTGCATGTGATAATCCTCAAACATTCCGGTTTGGGTTTATTCTAAAACTCTTAAGTATTACAATTCGAAAATGTGGTGCACAAGACCTATATGGACTACTTTTATGATGTTTTTGTGACCTTTTTGGATCTTAACAGATTAATCAACATGTAATGCCATTGTGTTTTTTTTTTATTTTTTTTTTATTTTTTTTTTTATTTTTTTTTTCTCCCACAGAAAAATGGAAACATACAGGTTTGGACATGAGGGTGAGTAATTAATGACAGAATTTTCATTTCATGCTACATTTAAACTTACATTTGATAGAATGTTCAGCATTCAAAATGTATCACAGAACCAAAGCCTTAAACCTCAGCTTAGATAAAACCGTAACATGTCTTTGGTATAGGTATTTCCTTCAGGAGTTGCAAATCTAGTTTCTTTTATGCAGATGTGTTATTAAACGACATTTCTGCCTCTTAAAAATGTTGAACATTTTCAGAGCTATTGGAACAATCAACAGCGATGAAATGTGTATTAGTTCAGTATTTTTAAATTTACCCACTTTTTCCCCTTATGTTCTCTCTTTCTCTCATACGACTCTTGCGATCGGAAACGCAGACTTTGCAGTGTCAAATAAACCTCTGAACCTCAGTCGACGAGAGCAGCGGATGGGCCATGGGACAAAGGATTTAAAGACTCTTCCTGACAAGAGGAACTCTCACACAGGCCGGCACACGATGAGTCATTCGTAGCCTCGGGCAGCTGGTCGTTTGTGGTTTGGGTGATTGAAGAGGAAAGACACGAACTAACAACTGATCTGAAATCCATCAGTAGTTCAGACCGCACTGAGATCTTTTCCAAAGTTTAGATGGATCTCAATGGTGAAGTTTTCCGACCTTCACATGACTGATGACAGCTGCATAATGCTGCAGCAAGTCTAGACTTAAACTAAAAGAACATTTGAGTCCTTAGCATAGCAAATACAAAATGGCAACATCTGTGCAATTAATAATTCACCCAAAGATTACACAATTCCAAAACTGAATGATTTTTCTTTTCTCATTTAACACAAAAAAGTGATGGTTAGTAGAATAACCAAACAGTTTTTTTTCTCTGTACAACAGAAGTGAATGGCTACTAGGGTAATCTAACTTTAAAATGCCCAAATAAATTAGTCCATATGACTCATGTGCTATTTTCTGAAGCTATTTGATTTGTTAACCCTTAAACGCATACTTCGGGCCTTTAGTGACCCGGGACGTCATTCACTACCCTCCTCCTCATTTTTTGTAAAAGTTTGACAACAACCTTCTTAGTATTCCTCAATCAATTCATTATAAACAATATAACAAGGAAAAAATAATACAATTACAAAAGAGTGCCTGTTTTCCCATTAATTTTTTGTAAAAATTGTATAGGTCGCTAACGACCCGAGGTGTGTAACAGTGCAAGTATATTTTTCTTCACAACAATAATTGAATATTTGATAACTGAATAAGTGCAATTCACCTTTATTCCACAAGCTAGCAATGTCTGAAACACAATGATGAAGTGACGTTTCACTCATAGTTACCGCAGACAGAAAACAAAAGAATAGGACGAATCATCAGCAAAACTTGAAGCTCAGTGATTTACTGTAGAGCAAGTTCTGAACACAATCAAATATTAATGTCACTGTCACTTGATGATGGATCTGATGAAGAAGCTGTCAGTGATCAAAATATTGATTTAGAAATGAGCTCTGATGAGGACAGTGATGATGGTGTAAAACATCTGCTCAAACTGAACCCTTCCAAGCTACAAAAGGTTACAAAATATGCTTGATTTTATTCTTCTGTAATTGTTTCTCTAATATCAGGAGAGTTTATATTATCGCGACAGGTAGAGATCCATCAGTGTTAGATATAGATCCGGGTCGCTAAAGACCAGCATATGTAATAATGATTGGCGAAACATTCATGCAACAAGGGTTAATCATAATTTTGAAAATCTTCCATTCCGCCATTGCTTCCATATCACATTTCACTTCAATTTGTCACTTTGATAATGCAATGCTATACAATTTCCAGTCTGTTTATTTTTCTAAAATATCAAAATTTATTTACTAGACAATTTCTGTGAATTTCAAGCTCATCATACAAATAAACAACCATATTTAATAGACACATCCAGAAGGCCAGTCATTCTATATGAAATCAATGTTGCAACACAATAAATGCACTGTGGTGACTAATCACTTTGATTTATATTTGGTTAACAGGTTTTTTTAGCCAATGGGGACAGACGTCTTAATTGGAGAGGATATGGAATTGTACAGCTGTGAAGACAGTGACACGGGCCTCTTCCTCTCCGGTTTGCCTGCAGGGTTCTAGATGATTTAATTCATTTGCAAGTTGGCTGCTGCATTCACGCTGTCCTCCTGTGATGTTTCATTATGTTCTCAAACAGAAGAGCTCTTTGGTATGGAAATAACTTTTCAAATGGGAAAAATCTCTTTCTGCCTCAAACACACACTATACATGCAAATGAAACATGAAACCAAAAAAAAAAAAAAAAATTGATTTTTTTTAGTTATATTTTTGGAGAAGCTTTGGTAAGCCATGCTTAGGTGAAAGTAAGACAGGAGATTTTATCAAAGCTGCAACTGTGAAGGATTTTCCCATGAAAACTAATTAAAGGTGGTAGCGGGTTGCCAGGACTCATTTGACCTACAGTTTGAAGACAGAACCCACAATTAAACAAACAAAATAATCAATATTCAGGAAGTTTTCGCAGTGTAAACCTTGCATGCCATTATACATGAGCACAACACTACGTTGTATGGAAGGTATTTCTAAAAATGTTGAATAAATTATTCAAATAACAAAATGAAAATCAAAGCAGTATTGAAAAGTGCCCGCAAAGAACCAAAATCAGTTCATTTGCGGTTTGCCCTTAGATTGTTAGTGAAAATTAAATAGCATTTTATTTATTTATTTTTTCTGTTCACAATGTGTGAAAACTTAAATGAAAATCAAATATTTTAATTATATTTAAAATTTTTGGCACATCCTTTGTGGACAGTTCAATAATGAAATGGCTCATCTGGTTTTCTTTTTCAGATGATCATTGATTATTTTATTTACAACAGGCAGAAAATTACTTGGATTTATTATTTTTCATCACAAAAAGCTATTATATGACTGAATATAGCACATGAGTCATGTAAACTTCTTACAGTGTTTTTTGTCAACATTTTTGTCAACAGCCTACATCATCGTTCGCTTTCATTGCCAGAACATTCTGGCTAGAATCTGTTGTCTTCTTCTGCAAAAGAAAGAGAAAACGTGTTTGGAACCACACGAGGGTGAGTAAATAATGATGGAATTTATTAACTCTGTTAATTTAATTAATCCATTTGTATAGTGCACTGTAAAAAAAAAAAAAAAAAAAAAATACTGCCTTAAATTAAGTAAAATCAACTTAGCTATTAAGTAATTTCAACTTAAATTACATTAAACTGACTTAAAAGGTTAAGTTAAATCTTGTACAGTGATTGGATTACACAGAAATTGCAGTGTGCGATATCATAATGTGTCCTGAAATCATCACTGGTTTAAAGATCTAAAACACTACCTGTCATCACCTTTTTGATCTGTAAGTATATCCGTAAATGTCAAGTATTTGTTGTACGAAATAATTCCCCATTAGATGAATGAAGATTAAACGGTGCCGTTTATCGTCACGGTTCTTTCTCAGCATGCCTCCAAATCTCACACTTTAAACGACGTACATTACAGACAGAGCCCATCTGCTGAGGTCAAACCTAAGGTCACAGCGCAGGAAGCTGATGAGAGAATAAATTTGTCCCAGTGGGAAAAAACAGAGAGTGTGTGTGTGGACCCTGAGGTGGGAATGCAGGTACACAATACTGCTGAGAGGCGAGACGCCCAGGAGTGAGCCGAGCTCCACCGCAGTCTTATTGATGCTGTTGCCACAGAAACCAGGGTCGAAGGGCTCAAATGCACACAACACACACACACAAAAGCACATCTATGTTCACCTGCACACACATAAACACACAGTCATTGTTATTCTCAGGCACTCTCGATCGTCTGCAAAAGGGTTAGTGCTTTTAAACAAGAAGCAGCTTTTTTGAAGACTCCATTTAGATTATAAAAGCAAAACTCCCCTGCTTGCAACAAAGACGGTCAAAAGTGACCTGAAATGAGGGGTCAGCTTTCGGTGCCCGGCGAATACGTTTATAGCACTCACGATTGTGAGACAGACAATCACTCCCCGCAGTCTAAAACAGAGGGTTGTATGTAGCGGCGGGCGAAACATGAAAGTCCTGGTGGAGAGCTCTCTAAGACTCATCCCGCCTGAAGCTAAAACCTGTCTCAGATACTCCAGCTTTGAGTCCCCCATGAGCCCCTTTTCATGTTGGTGCAGCTAAGAGCCTCATAACCCACTGAAGAAAGCATTAAGCTTCCAGCGCGAGAGGGGCTGGGAAAGAAACACCTTATCAATCACGTCGCCGTTGTACCGGCTCTGTGGATGTAACATGCTGTAAGTGCTTTAAAAACTTCAGCGTTGACCTGAAATGCCTGGAAGCTTAGTTATTGTTTGGTGTTGTATTGGGCAGGTTCGTTTCACAATGTTTTTGGTCTCCTAGTGTCCGCAAAGTGGAAAATGAAAAAGTAAAATGATTCGAATTTTATAGTGACACGTTTGCCTTTTTCATTTTAATTCTTGCCCTGAGATTGGAGTGAAAATGTAATGTCAAATCAGAGGTTGCATTTTTCCCCCTCTGTTCACGATGCATGGAAATTAAAATGAAGATCAATTGATTTCCTTTTATTTTTAATTTTGGCATATGTTTGTGTTAACTTTTCAATAATAAAATAATCAGATTTCCACTTTTAGCATTAATTATTTGATTTATAATTGGCAGAAATTACAATTTTTCTTAATCTCCAGGTTCACATGAGGGCTGCTCCTTCTTCCAATTTTTAATTAATCTTAGCTTTGCATTTCAGCTTTTTGACATATATTGAAATTAAATCTTCTTCTTCTTCTTTTACTTTAAATCATTTGATTATTGTTTTATTCTCTTTACTTTTCTGTTTCTGTGGGTAAATGTGGTTAAATAAAATTTGAAGTTTGACCACAGGTTTAAAGCCCAAATAAATCAACTAAATATTATAAAAAGAAGTTATACAATAAAGTATAAATTAAAACAAATAATGAACAAATAATAATAATAAACAATACTAAAACTGAGGGTCTGGGACAAAAAGTATTTGATTTATCACCTAGAAAGTGGCCAGAATCTTAAATATTTTTATTGATTTAGACCCCAATCAATCAATCAATCAATCAATCAATCAATCAATCAATCAATCAATCAATCAATCAATCAATCAATCAAAAGCAAATCATAGTGGTCTCAGATTTTGGATGCCACTCCTTGTACTTCGCTGATGATGGGAAAGTACATACTTTTGAGTAAATATGCATTGTTGTGTATTTGAACATACTAACATAAAAATAGCGTCTTCTTTTGTATTAACCAGAAGAAAGTAAGTCATACAGGTTTGGAGTGACACATAGACTGTACCAAAATATGGACGTAGTGTCCGTGACGTCACCCATAGGTTTCTGAAGAACATTTTTGAGCCCAAAGTGGGCGGAACTGGCCGTCGCCATCTTGGCAGTGCAACACCGTACATTACTCCCGGATAACCGAAAATGGGCAAAGAGGCAGGATTAGCTTAGATGACGTGACGGCTAATAGAGAGCAGATAAACGGCTAGTAGTGACAGCAGCGGCAATCACCACGCCCTTAATTATGCAGAACTTTAAGGCTTAATAACATTTAAACGGATGAGTTATAAAAAATTCACCCCCTCACAGTTGTCATTTAGGGCAAAATTAGGTGTATAGACCAAAACCACTTTTTGCACTAGGCTGTAAACCTTTTTTTCTGCTGTAAAGTTGGGCCTATTAACATGGGGGGTCTATGGGGTTGACTTTCTTTTTGCGGCCCAGTAGATGAATTGCTGTTTAAGTCACTTCCGTTTTGGTTTCAAGAGAGAGACGAAAGGGTTGCTGCTTGAAGTGACATGATAGCGAGGAAATTATGACAGAATTGAAAAATTTTGGGTGAGCTATCATCATCCCTTTAATATCTATATTTTTCTTATAACTCAAATATTTGTCACAAACGCCTCCTCGTCTGTAGAGCAGGAGGTTATGGGTAATTTTAGGCAAAAAAAAAAAAAAAAAGAACATGCATGGGCGTGCATGGAAATCCTTGCTATTTTCACCATACTATGATTTGGGATGCCTTATTTCAATCCTTTAAAGCTTGTAGGATAAATTGGGATGCAGCAAAGGTCTAGATATAATTTATTCCTTAATAATACACTAATAATGATTGTAAATGTGTTCTATTGTGTCCAGGTGCGGTCCTTTGGCCAGGTGGCGGGGATGCATATCTCATGCATATGAATGAGTCTATTTAAATGGGATGAATATTTTTACCACGTCGTTTGATGGCGCGCGGCTTGGATTTATCCAAGGGAATGCTGTTTCTTCACTTTGGGAGAAGCAAAACAACAACCGAAAAAACAATACCGATGAAAAGATGCCAATCACAACGTCCAACAGGAGTTGTGCTAGACAAAAAGAAAGATTGGAGATGAGGTTGAGTGTATTCAGGAATGTGTTTTGTGTGCGTGCTTGCAGGTCTTTCCGAGTCCGGCGTCGGCGTGAGGATAAAATTGGATCTTATTTGAATACGGCCACTGGGGAGCACAAGCCGACGTTTGCTCAGGTGTTCCATGAATGTAATTTAGTGTTTCAGAAAACATCCAACTGTGCGGAGGAGATGGCAGCCTCAGCTTAGCGTGATCGCGCAGAGGAATTGGCACACATCTAAATGACATGGATGTCTTGAATGATAAACAGGAAGCCGGCGTTGTATCACTGCAAAACTCTGCGGTTTGGCAGCTCGGATTTGGCAGAGCGAAAGTCCAATATGTTTCTCATCTGTCTCATCTCATTTGAGGGGAGAGAGAAAAGGAGACAGGCCGAGAGAGGGAGAGATGAGGTGCAGGTGTTGTGAGGAATAAGATCTGAGATGAGATTTTCAAAGGTCACAACCTGTATATCAACTCCACTCGCAGATACATTGAGACACCAAGCTCACCCTCTCACCCCGGCTGCCCTTCTCTATCCGCTGGAATCCACCGCTGAGAGGAGGCGAAATGAGAACGGGAGAGAGAAAGAGAGTGTGTATGTGGCAGGCAGCGTCTTCTGAAATGAGAAGGCAAAATCCCCTCTCTTTAGTCCAATGGAAATGAATTTTTCAGTCGATGTTTACACACTTTCCGAGCTTAAGGCACAGAGAGCATCAATTTACCTTGCACATGAGACTATCAGCCAGCAACCAATGCTATATTTATATTATAATTAATATTAAAATATTATTTATTAAAACCAATTTACAGCGATGTCTCAAGCGGTGCGTTTTAAAAACATTTGTTGATGCACACAACAGCGTACCACTGGTTTTTATTTATATATTATTTATAGTCAACTTCTTTTTGGATCATTAGTCATCAAATCCTCTGTAAACACCGCAAGGAGAATGAAGGTCGTGGGTACGGAGGTGTAGCTTTAATTTAGCTGAGAGCTTGCTAAAATCACTCACAGTTTATTTTGATTAAAAAGTAACCAAAAGTGATTTTATACATATAAAATTCCTTTTATCTTTTCATTTTTTTTTAACTTTAAGGTAAAAAGTCTTCTATAGATGTCACTTCATTCCATTAAAAGTATTTTTCATAATTAGTCAGAATGATTGTGTTGTGAGGATGTCTCTTTCTCTCTTTCAGGTCTTTACTCTTTCTGGGGCCAATTCAATACAATTTTTAGCTCATAATGATTGGAGCCACATCTTTTATCAGAATCACCTTTATTGACAAATACCGTAGGTTTACATGTGCAAGAAATATCCATAATGTTCATCTTATAATTCAGAATTGTTCTCAACCCTGCTATGTGCAAAGGCTGACAAAACAAATAGCATCTGTCTGCCTCTGCTTTGTGTGTACATGCTAAGAGTTCATGTCAACATCAATACTACATGCATATATCATGAGTTGACATTTACACAGCATACGTGAGTGGGCAGAATCACCGGTGTTTCATGGCTGGGGGAAATATGAGGTGTCTGACTGCTTTGTACTGCTTATTATGACCTTTGGAGGCAGGGTTCAGACTGCTATTGCTCCAGACGACAGGTTTAGACCTGACCTTTATGCCTCCCCAACACTAATATCAGCTGGAGCATCATCTATTTGTTGTCCACTGGTCTTCTGTAATCTGTTTTAAAGAATGTCCCAATGTTACTTTGGAGTATTTTACATTCATGCAATTGGCAGACACTTTGCTCCAGTGCGACATGTGTTGCATTGAAGCTATGCATTTGGTAACACTTTATTTCGATAGACCACTTTAGACATTCTACTAACTATAAGTAACTTTGCAGTTACATGTCAACTAACTGTCATTAGAGTATTAGTAGAGTGTCTGCTTAACCTCCTGAGACCCTGCGACCTCATATGAGGACATCACATTTTTGGTTGTGTGCAGCATAATACTTAATTCTGTGTAACTGAAACATGTTTTTCACAAACGAGGACACTTACACTGCCATCTGGTGGGGTCAGAAGAGAAAAAAATTTAACATAAATAATTTAAAGATGGCGAGAACACAGGTCACATGTCACGCAGCCACTCCAGACCAAAACGTCCACAAGATAAAAAATCTAAAAACATTTCATTGTTGATTCTTGTTAAGTTAGGCATAGAAGAGTTGTATGATTAAAATGGCATGCACATTTGACAAACTTTTGTAACAATAAAGATTTACTATGCTGCTAAAGTTGATGTCCACATGAGGACAATGGGACTTAGCTTTGTTGAAATTGTATAAGATGTTAGCAAAAAAAAAAAAAAAAAAATTGTAGTTGCATTGAGCTTCGTGACGCACACTGGCTCACTCACTCGAGCGCGCGCACACACACACACACACACACACACACACTCAACGGGGCTTCAGCTCACTCACGATCGCGGGCGTGCGCGCGCGCACACACACACACACACTCACACACTCTCTCTGTCTCTCTCTCTTGCTCGTCGCTCGCGACACACACACACACACACACACACACACACACACACACACTTTGCTCACTCACTCGCACACACACACACACACACACACACATACTATGGCAAGCCGTTTTAACTTTTATTCATTTTCAGGATATGAATTCTTGATATCAACAATTCAGTTCCCTTTCGAAGGGAACTCAACAATACGTCAACGACGTTATGGGGAACGCCTCAGGCGTGACAGGTGTCTGAAATCACTATCAAATCACGTCAATCATATTGACCGGCGACAGCCCGTGAATCATTAGCGTGAATGATTAACGTGCGACCTGGAAGTATAAAGGGGCGCCTTGCACACATGACAAATCATCTCATCGTCTTCAGGGACTGTCTGTTTGAAAACGCTACTCAATGAAACGGTAAGAAAATTAAATGTACAGCACACGAGTGTGCTTTTCCTGCCTGGGAGAAGAGCGCGCACGGGAGATTCTTGAGGGAATCCTCTGTGTGAACTGTGAGCGTTTTTCTTTTAAAACGCTCGCTCTCGTCTGGCCCTCTTCTCGAGTGAAGGGGGTTCAACGTCTGGTTCTCGTGGTCCCGCTCGTGCCGAGGCAGAGCGGCGACTTGCATTATGGGCTTCCAGATAGAGCTCGTCGATCATCTTGAGAGTGCTGTAAACCTCTCAGATGATTCGACGGCTGACGAGGGCGAAGCAGGTGCTCTTGCTGCTCTTCAGGACGAGCAGGAGATGGCTGAGGAGGTTTATAATCAGGTAGATCCTGAACCCTCTCAGCCACCCTGCCCCGTGTATGCAGGTCTGGTGGATGTTGTGGAGCGCGCCGCCAACAGGCTGTAGCTGCCATGGCGACGCACTAGAGGAGAGACCGCTCGCGGTAGGCTCGGCGATCGGTTTCTCCCCGGCCATACACCACCAGCTCAGGTGAGCCTAATCCATTCCTTCCTGATCTTCACACAGAGATCTAGAGGGCATGGAAGAGCCCATTCTCTGCCAGTATTCACTGACATCAGCGGGTTAATTTCGCTGATGTTGAGGGGATCGCAGAGCATGGGTATGTGTCGATGCCCCCCATTTGACGAGTCGTTTGCGAACTATCTCATGTCTGGGCAGGCGTCGACACTGAGAGCTCCATTTCTGCCATCCAAACCGCTAGAGACAACAGCGCGTTTGAATGGCAGAGCATACACGGCAGCAGTTCAGGCTGGTGCTTCCCTGCACACCATGGCGGTGCTGCAGGCATACCAGGCCGACCTGCTGCAGGATCTCGACCGGTTACTGAGCCGCGCCGAACCACGGTTTTTGCGCTCCGGGCCACCAAACAGACTGCTGCCACGATCAGTCGGTCGATGGCGGCGATGGTGGCCACGGAGAGACAGCTTTGGTTAAACCTGGCCGACGTTGAGGAGAAAGAGAAGGCCTTTCTCCTCGATTCGTCGGTTTCGCCCTCTGAACTCTTTGGCCCCTCCGTGGAGGCGGGGCTTGGGAAGTTCAGGGAGGCGAAGGCGCGCTCAGCTGCTTTTAGGAAAAAACCTGCATACCGCTGAGATCCGGTTCCACGCCCAGGCAGGCGGGAGGGCCTGGCCCTTCACGGTCTGAGGACCATAGACAGGGCCAGAGAGCCAGTGTCGCCTCTCGTGCGCCCCCTCTGTGGAGGAACAGGGCGCAGGAAAGGCGTGACTCCCGCTAGAAGAGGGATCTGAGGGAGGTTATCCAGCACAAACGCATACAGCGTCGCTGATGGATAATCTCCCCGGAGGGCTTCATTAAAAAGAGAAATCCAGCCCTCTCCTCTCTTCTGACTCCCCAGACGTGCATTACATCAGGCCTGGCGCTGGGCCTATGATAAGAACGATGTTCCGATGGCCCGCCTAGGCTTGGTTAGTAGAAACGCCTCTTTCAGGCATGTAAAGTGGTGGACCCCAGGTTCATAAAGAACTATCTGGCGAGTCTTCACTCTGCACGCCGCAGGTGAGCTGTCTGGTCTTTTCAAGAGTCAATTTTGTGAATTAAAATTCCGAAATGTATCTCTCTACAGACCTCGTTCCCTGTATAGAGCTATGGGGTCATGTCATTTGCTATGTCATCAGGTAATAAGGTAAGAGAAGTTTCCTGGATTATTAGGGCCCTGAAGTTCCCCATTAGGTGGCCAGAACGATAACTATGTTAGCCTTCGGGCTGTTAGCCACCTCAGGGTAGAGTAGTTGGTCTCTCTCTTAGAATTTTTTACTTAGAGTGTTGACTGACGCTAGAGCTTCAGATAGATCTTATGTCCGGCCCACGGGTCCGTTTGACTTCTTCCTGAGTATTTCGCCCCTTGAGCTCTGTTTGGGTTTTCATTAGGCTGAGCGATCATGCAGCCCTTTGTATGGAATAATACAGACTATATTCTTTAGTAAGGCTGTGGCTCCTCCGAGCCCTCAGATAGATCTATGCCTGCAGGCTGGCCCTCACCAGGGCCGCCTCTGTAGCTGGCCTAGGCTGTGCCAGGGATAATAGAAGTGCTCTGCTAAAATTTAGCATTGCTTCCTCTGAACCTTCACTTTGTGAATGTAGGTTTCTAGCATCCCTGTATAAACAGCCTCCTCCCATGGGAGTCGTTAGGCCAAGGCCCGCCCCCTTCTCTGCATTCTGGGGTGACTAGAGTAATGCAGCATGGTGCAGAGGATGGTTTGTAAGGACATGGTAGGCCTCAAACAGGCCTCCGTGGTATATATGTCTTTATTGAGCAGGGTTAGGCCGTCTTTCGCTTCACGAAGAAGACTGGGTTTCCTGCCCGACCCTGCCATGCAGAACTGGCCTACGGATTTAGGCCGCCAGTTTAGGCTTCACTCACCTCGCTGAGCTACTGCTCGAGCGCTAGGTTGTAGGTGGATGGCTTTCATTCAAGCCCCACTCCCCTAGGTTGGGCACAGATAAATTTCTGTCACCCCTAGAGCCGCTGGCAGGCCCGGACCCTGGTAACCTCAGGGTGAGGTGTGAGTATCCCCCTGTGATACAGGGTAGGTCTGAGCACTTCACTCCCAGTTCTGTTTATCCTACCTCGCACCACTATGGCTCGGGTCGAGTATGAAGTAAGCTTCACTTCTTCTTTGGTCGAAGTACGCTCCCCTGAAGCCAGAGCATTGCCCTGAGCTGACGCCCATGCATAGATGGTAGGCCCCTGACTAATGGGGCCTCCGTTGAGGCAGAGTGGCGTATGTTGTACTCCCCTTGTTTTAAGGGTGCTAGCTTTTTTGCGGAGTACACTGCCATGGGCAATGTGATTAGGCACCAGGATGCTGTAGGCGCTGCGTAAACAGCTTTGCTGCCAACGAAGGCTGCGCCATTAGGTAGTAGGCCTCAGCAGGCCTCCTTGATTGGACAGCCCCCTAGAGGGCACTGTAGGCCAGCTCACGTGGTTGGCCTTGGTGGTTCGGGCAGGTGACTCACTGATGGGTAGTAGGCCTTAAACAGGCCTCCTCGGAGGTGAGTCCCAAAATTGTGGGACATACCTTATAGCGCTACTGGAAGCCCATTAGTAAATTATGCTTGTGTAGTATGGTTCCCAACAGTGTACTTTATAGCAGAATATGACTTGCTATTAGCTAGTAGGCCCGACCAGGCCTCCCTGATAGGCGAGTCCCCAGCTGGCTGGCCTTAGCAGGCCACCTTATACTATCACCCGGACTCAGGGCTCAAAGCTAACAGTGGTTATCAGGTAGTAGGCCACTCAGGCCTCCCTGAAGGTGAATTCCCACTTAAGATGGTTATCAGGTAGTAGGCCTCAGCCGGCCGCCCTGAAGGCGAATTCCCACTTAAGTTGGCTATCAGGTAGTAGGCCTCTCTGGGCCTCCCTGAAGGTGAGCTCCCAAATATTGTGGCTGTCAGGTAGTAGGCCGCTCTGGGCCTCCCTGAATGTGAGCGCCCAAATATTTTGGGTGTCAGGTAGTAGGCCTCACCAGGCCTCCCTGAAGGTGAGTTCCCACATGCTGTGATTATCAGGTAGTAGGCTCCTCCAGGCCTCCTTGAATGAGTACGGTCAGGTAGTAGGCCTCACCAGGCCTCCCTGAAGGTGAGCTCCCCACATACTGTGGTTGTAAGGTAGCAGGCCTCACCGGGCCTCCCTGAAGGTGAGTTCCCACGTACTGTGGTTATCAGGTAGTAGGCCTCTCTTGGCCTCTCTGAAGGTGAGCACCCCACATACTGTGGTTATCAGGTAGTAGGCCTCTCTGGGCCTCCCTGAAGGTGAGCACCCCACTTACTGTGGTTATCAGGTAGTAGGCCTCACGGGCCTCTCTGAAGGTGAATTCCCACTTACGTTGGCTATCAGGTAGTAGGCCTCTCCGGGCCTCCCTGTAACGTTCCCTAGTGGTGCTGGGTTTATGAAGCTAGTGGTCTCTTGCTATCAGTTTCAGCTAGCCTTAATAGGCAGCTGCTGAAGGTGAGCTTGCGCCCTGGCTCGCTAAAGTGTTCATTCTCTGCTATTGGTTCCCTCCCGGAACTTTTTCTGCCTACAGCCTGGTTTGCCTACCAGGCAGACCTGTGCTCCCCTCACCGAGGGTCTCTATGAGCATGCGGCTTCCTGAGTCTGGTCAGACGGTCGTAGGCCTCTCGTGAGGCCTCCCAGTTAGATCAGCCCTTAGGCCTTCACAGGCCTCCTCAGTGTTTTGAAACACAGACACTGGGTTGATCCGTGGATCGAGTAGAGAAACTCCCCTCGCTAGCAAGGGTTGGAAAGCACTATGCTGAGTCATACTCTCCGGGATATCCCGTCTCTGAGATCCGGGCCGAGTGGTTCACTGCCAGCTTCGCAGTCCCTCGGGTTGGATGCCTTTCTTAAGGCTTTGTTGTCCAGAGGCTCTGTCTTCAGACAGACAGGATTTGGCCAGACTAGTGTCTATGTACTGACGCCAGGTCAGGCCGTCCTGGTGGCATTTCGGGGTGAGTACGTTCCCCTGAATAGTGACTGGCTGGGGTTCCTTCGGGTTCCCTAGCCACATTCCCTAGAAGGGACCCCTTCTAATCGGAAGCTGTGGTTCCAGGCCCGGAGCCGGCCCAGGTAGACCTTTTTATTTAACCATGTTTATGAAGGTTTTTCTGTGAGGCTGTAGCTTGGGCTATGACCGTAGGGAATGCTGTCACTGACAGCCCAGTGTGACCTGAGGGTGAGTGGTTCTAGCGTTTCATTTGAAGTTGCTGGTTCTGACAGTTGTCACTGCCACTTGGCATGCACTCCCCTTAGCATGGCGGAGTTGGTATATCGTTCCCCATAACGTCGTTGACGTATTGTTGAGTTCCCTTCGAAAGGGAACGTCTCAGGTTACGACTGTAACCTATGTTCCCTGAGAACAGGGAACGAGACAATACGTCTCCCTGCCATGCCTCGGGGCTTGCCTACCATACAGTCCCTTCAGACGATAAGGTGATTTGTCATGTGTGCAAGGCGCCCCTTTATACTTCCAGGTCGCACGTTAATCATTCACGCTAATGATTCACGGGCTGTCGCCGGTCAATATGATTGACGTGATTTGATAGTGATTTCAGACACCTGTCACGCCTGAGGCGTTCCCCATAACGTCGTTGACGTATTGTCTCGTTCCCTGTTCTCAGGGAACATAGGTTACAGTCGTAACCTGAGACGTTTTCACTAGTTAAAATAATAGTTATTGATATCAGGAATTAGATTTCTACTAGTAACAATGGCAATTTTTTATATCAGAAATTACATTTCCACTAGTAACAATGCTAATTCTTGATATCCACAATTAAATTTTCACTAGTTAAAATTATAATTCTTGATATCAGCAACTGAATTTCAACTACAGTAAAAACTATAATTCTTGATATCTGTAATTGTATTTTCACTAGTGAAAAGTCTCCATTGGCTGCCATTCAAAATCAATTGTTGATATCAAGAATTGATTTCTTACTAGTTGAAATTCCAATTTCACATATCAGAAATACAATTCTTACTAGTAAAAACCTTAATTTTGATATCAAGAATTCAATTGTCACTAGTTAAAATGTCTATTCTTGATATCAACAATTGAATTGCTACTAGTAACAATGTTCATTTTTGATATCAATAATTCCATTTTCACTAGTGACAATGTTAATTTCTGATATCATGAATGTAATTGTTACTAGTAAGAAAGCTATTTTAGATATCTGAAATTATATTGATATCAGAAATACATTTTCAGATATCAAAAACTAACATTTTTACTAGTAGCAATTAAATTGTTGATATCAAGAATAGACATTTGTAAATTAGGATAAGTCTTAATAAGTCTATTGTATTGTAATTTGTTACATGTATTTCTAACTGTTGTAAGGCCATTGTATGTTTTTTTTTTTTTTTTTTAATCAGCGTGGCTGATTCATTGTATTGTTAATGTATTATGTCTTGTATGTTTATTGTATTTATTATATTTTGTATTTTATGTGGAACTTTTATTGCGGCCTTCTTGGCCAGGGCTCCTTCGTAAAAGAGACTTGTTCTCAAAGGATTTCCCTGGTTAAATAAGGGTTAAATAAAATAAAAATAAAAAAATTTCAACTAGTGACAATTGAATTATTGATATCAGGAATTCGCATTTTTACTAGTAACAATGTAATTATTGATATCAAAAATTATATTTCTACTAGTAAGAAATCAATTCTTGATATCAACAATTCAATTGCTGATATCAAGAATTCATATCCTGGAAATGAATAAAAGTTAAAACGGCTTGCCATAATCGGACAGCATTCAAAAATCGGGCCGGAAGCAGTAAGCCACCCGGGAACTTCTCGCCTACTCTTTTATGAATACTGATGTTTCGAACGTACTGCTTCTTTCACGTACTGTTTTCGCCTACTATATAGTAGGAAAGTAGGCATATTCGAACGCACTTAAGTCCGAACTCGCGATAATTAGTAGGTCACCCAGGTAATTCTCGCCTACTCTTTTGGATTCATACATACTTTTTTGCTCGCCTACTCTTTTTCCCATACTAAATAGTAGGGAAGTATGCGGTTTGGAACGCAGCTAATGAATTTTTTTGAATGGGTTTTTGGTTGAATGCTTGAAAAAGGTCACAAGCGCTAGATATTTTCACGTTTTATTCTGTAATATAAAATACATCAGTAATACCCTCTTGTGATTTTTTTTAAAGCTCTTACTTGTCTTGAAAAATGCGTTTGCTAACAAGTGTCTAAATGGGACTACAGAGGTTGTCGGTGACATTAAACGTCATCAGCTGAAGAGGTAAACTCATCTAGGCCTACTCAATAGTCCACTTTCACAGCCTCGTTGTGCTTATATTCACACTATTGCAAACTATTATACCTGCAGGGAAAATGTTTTTAAACAGAGACTGAAAGAGTTATGGGAAGCTTAGTGATGGTGACGTTGAAGTCTAGCGACTGTGGTGCAGTTTAGCCTATGTTTAGCGTTTGATTTCTGTATTCTGTATTTATGCTTCAAAATTCATAAAAGTTGTGTTCATTTGTGAAGATTATCACAATGAACAAAACATGTAAGAATCGCTATCTTTTGTAAGTCACAGACCTTATTTTCTGCAATAATGCAAAAGCCAAAGGAAAAATCCTATTTTTTTTTTTTTTTTGAAGGAACCAGGTTGATGCGAACTTCTAGCTTGGCCTACAAAAATACATCATCACTGCAGCGCTCTATTCATCTCCATGGCATGTTCCTCGGCCGGTGGAAGTAAGTGATTAAATATCTGCCATACTGTATTTTCTCATGTGACCACAGAAGTTTTTAATAAATTTCATGCTTTTAAGATTCATATCCAAAAAATAATTGGACACTGGTAATAATGCATCCAAGACATTTAATTGAGTAATTTTGAATAGCATCAATAGAATAGAAGATGCGTTTAATACCATATGGTGTAGTTCTGCATCAGCGGGGGCCAAATGGGGCCTTGACCCCTTGGTTAGTTACCCTAGTTGAACACAGGGTTTATTGTTTTGTTTATTAGTGTGTGTATTCTGAATCAAATACTAACACACAGCTTATTGCATAAATGTTTCAAAACCGTAGGATGCTATATTGTTGTCATATCATTGCAGAAATTACAATTGTTGTCTTGCATTGATCAAATTTTATATAACAAAAAAGGCAATTTATTTAAACACATCCACAGCTAGCCATATTTTAACCATGTTAATACTTTTCAACATAATAAATGTAATTGTTTTTGCAATTAACAGGTTTATGCCGATTCTAAGCATCTGAATAAATGCATTTAGAAAATATGATTATGTAAATAAAATCAAACAGATGCAAATTGTTAATAATACATGGTTTTTGAGTGCAGATATCATTGCAGAAATTACAATTGTTGTCTTGCATTAGTCAAATTTTATGTAACAAAAAAGGCATGATATCAAAATTAATTATTTTTTTTAATGGTTTATTTCAGTATTTATTATAAATGATTTATCCTTGTACATTGATATATTTTTTAATTCATGCCCTCGTAATCTTTAATCAAAATAACTTCCCTTTCCTCTTGCGGCGACATCTCTTCTCTTTTCTGATGATGATGTGTTTACTGGTGTGAAGGCGGGATCAACCTGTCATTCACTTGAGATCGGCCAATAGCAAACCACTACCATTCAACCATCCAATCAATTCCCAATAGACAAAATCAATTCCCGCCCTATATTTATTCTTGTTCAAGTAGCTATTTCATTTAGATATACATCACAATAGGGAAAAAAAGATGATCGCAATTTCCATTTCATGTTGACTAAATTTTAGCAGTCCAATCAAATGAGCGCTGCACAATGCATTGTCGGTAATTAATATACACAGATGGAACACAGACCTCAAACTAGTTAAAGCAGCTTTCTCGTGAAGTTTCTAGACCAAAATCTTGCTGCATAAGCTGTTGAAGCAGCCAGGTGGGGGCAAACCAGCGCACCACCAGTGTCCCGAACACAACATATGGTGGTCTTTTCAGCAGGGAGAACCTCTATATTAGCTTGATAATACACGTCTGCACCTGCACAATGCAGAACAGTGCTGTTATGGATCTCATAAGTCCTTTAACAAAGCCTATGTTGTGCTTTCTGGTGGCAAAGGGGTTTGTTTTATTTTCAGTCACACACACACACACAATCACACATAATGGGAAAGAGCCTCATGCTTACACTGAGACACTGACCTTGACAAAGAAAAAGAGCTCACTACAGCAGTTTTATTTTGCTTCTCTCCCCGAGTCTCTCATGATCTGGAGCGCAGCTCATCTCCACACCTCTGCTCTCGTTCTCTCCCTCCACATCTGTTTGTTGTTCTCTACATCCTCCTGACGCACAAGCACAAAAACTCTGCTGTGTTAACTCTGCACTCCATTTTGCATCACTGTGCGGCACTGGATTATGAAAAAAAAACACGTTATCATGTTTGGCCAGTTTAAAAATGGATAATGAATCACTTTTACTGTATGTTTTATTATTAGTTATTCATCCTGAACATACATGCTGTTATTTGTTCTGTGGAACACAAAAAATAATGATTGAAGAATCTTCAGCCAACTTTTATCCATACAACAAGCTGCAAAAAGGGCCAACAAGTATAAAACGTGTGCACTATATTGCTTATTGTTAACGTCTTTTAAACTATACAATAGCTTTATGTAATAAAAAAGGGCATATTGTAACCCTTAAATGCATGCCTCGGGTCTTTAGTGACCTGGGATGTCATTCACTACCCACTTCTTTAAAGTTAAACATCAACCTTCTTAGTATTCCTCAATCAATTCATTATAATATAACAAGTAAAAAATAATAAAATTATAAAAGAATGCCTGTTTTCCCATTCCTTTTTTTTAAAATAAAAATTGTATAGGGTTACTAACGACCCGAGCCGTGTAACAGTGTAATTGTTCTGCACAACAAAAATGTAATCTTTGATGAATGTATAAGTGCATATGAATGTATAACCTTTAATTCATTTAATGTCTGAAACACAATTGATGAAGTGACATTTCACTCATAGTTACCGCAGGCAGAAAACAAAAGAATAGGAAGAATCATCAGCAAAACTTAAATATTAATGTCACTGTCACTTGATGATGGGTCTGGCAAAGAAGCTGTCAGTGATCAAAATATTGATGTTGAAGATGTTGAAAATGATAGTTTTGAGTACATGTTTGAGATCGGGAATATGAGCCAGATGCTGAATGTACTGGGAAATGAGCTCTGATGAGGACAGTGATGATGGTATAAAACATCTGCTCAAAATGAACCCTTCCAAGCTACAAAATGTAACAAAATATGCTTTATTTTATTCTTCTGTAATTGTAACTCTAATTTCAGGAGAGTTTTATATTATCGCGACAGGCAAAGATCCATCCGTGTCAGATATAGATCCTGGTCGCTAAAAATCAGAATATCTAATAATGATGGGGGGGTTTTCGGAAAATGCTTCAACAGCATCTGTTTTTGTAACAATGCGAGGGTAAGAAGTTTTATTCTCTGGGTCTACTCCTGAAGTTAGCTAAAGACCTGCAGACACCAGCACTTGTGCGATCACAAACACATGCAAATCTAACAAAGATGCCCTCGTCACTCGAATACTTAACTCGCTCACCACTTTAATGAACCCAAAAGCGCTTCCGGGAGACCAATTTAATATTTCACTTCCTAAAAAGACTAGAACGAACAACAAATACCACTCGCTGCCCTGAGCGCTTACAGAGTACAGCCAAGGGTTTGCCGGCAGTCGGATATGAACGATGGAAAGGTTTAGTGAGTTGTAATTAAGAGCTGGCTAGGTAGTGACTTGCAGAGCTGAGATAAGAGAGTTTCTGAAGCGCACAGGGTGTAATTAAGTCTATTTGCTGCCGCTATGCTGAAAGCCTGCAGCCTGTAAATACAACGCATCACACTCAACTTTCCCTGTGGTGCTAGAAAGCGGAACCAACGGGAAGAAACTAAGATTTGGAATTTGCAACAGAAATGTTTCGTTTTCATATTGTGGAAGTAATACGGTAACCATTTAGCATCATAGTGAAGACATATATCAAAATACATGGTAGACCTACTACCATCACTGTACCATATTAAGTAGTTTTTCTCATCCTTAAAAATGTTTTCTATGTTTATCTCTGTAACACTAATTTACTATATTATATCGGAATAAATGTTTTAAATTCATAGGTTGAATAAAGGGTGATTGGGACAGTTTTTGAATTTTCGCCTTTTGTAAGGTTTCTTGCCATAAATTAAAAAGCCAAACACATGATACATTTCTGTAATACTGATGTAATAATATTTCTGTAATAATATGTTACCTTTACATTTAAACAAGCCAAAACCTATTTTTCTTTTAGTAAAATTTGGTTGATTGGGACAGCATATCTTATCATTGATTTAGGCTTTAGTGTATGCATATTTAGTACACAAGTTAATTCATACTTTGATATAATTCCATATGCAAAATTTCCTTTTCTGTTTGTTAAGAGTCCATGTTTATTTCTGTTCAACTTTATTATTGAAACAGTATGTTATACTGACCATATGTCTCAATCATCCTTAATTCACCCTACTAAATAATAAAATCTACTTTAATTTTGTTTCAAACATCATAGAAAGTACTGTTGGTATACCATGGTACAGTGATTTATCAGATGGTACTAAGTACCATGATACTTTGCTAATACTATGGCACTTTACTTTATGACCATAAAGTAGACTATATTTACATGGTACTCCAAGTTACTTTAGCTTTTTTTCTTCCCACCATTTATATTTATTTGCCTCCCATATATATACACATTTGTGGTCAGAATTATTGGCACCCCTGGTAAATATGAACAAAGATGGCTGTAAAAAAGAAATCTGCATTGTTTATCCTTTTGATCTTTCATTGAAGTAAAAGAATGGAAAGTGGGGGGAAACTCGCATTATGAAATACATTTTTTTCTCCATTGCAGTAAAATATATCTGAATTATATTCCCATTAATATTGTTTTTTTTTAGCACACCAGGGTGACAAGGAGCATGACATTTTCTAGCCATGACTTCCTGTTCCACAGCAGTATAAATATGAGGAAACACAAAGGCCAAATTCCCAAAATTGTTGAGCTTTACAAAATAGAAAGTGACTGTAAGAAAATAGCTAAAGCATTGAAAATCCTAATTTCCACAATCAGTGCAATAATTAAGAAGTTCTAGTCAACTAAAGATGGTGCGAATCTGTCTGGAAGAGGACATATGTTTATATCGTCCTAATAATAATAACAATAATAATAATGTGTTACATTTATATAGCACTTTTCTAGGTACTCAAAGCGCTTTTACATATGGAAGGGGAAGGGGGAATCTCCTCAACCACCAATGTGCAGCATCCACCTGGATGATGCGACGGCAGCCATATTGTGCCAGAACACACCAGCTTATTGGTGGAGAGGAGACTGAGTGATCGAGCCAATCAGCATGTATGGGGATGATCAGGAGGCCATGATGGATAGAGGCCAATTGGAAGATTTGGCCACAGAGAGTCAGGACCTCTGTTTAACATCTCATCCGAAGGACGGTGCTCTTTGACAGTATAGTGTCCCCGTCACTACTGGGGTGTTGACCTACACAGACCACAGGGTGATCCCCCCTACTGGTCTCACTAACACCTCTTCCAGCAGCAACCTAGTTTTCCCAGGAGGTCTCCCATCCAGGTACTGACCAGGCTCAACCCTGCTTAGTATCAGTGGGTAACCAGTCTTGGGCTACAGGGTGATATGGCTGCTGGTGAGATGCACAGTGAGGTGGACAGTTCGAATGGCCGAAAAAAAGAAAAAAAAAAAATCAAACAGCCTATTCAGCATATTCAGTTGTCAGACAACACTGGAACTTCAAATGGTGCCTGGTTCTATGGTCAGATGAAACTAAAAAGAGCTTTTTGCCAGCAAACCCACCAGATGGATTTGGTGCAAACAGTGATAAAATGTACCCCATGTCAACTGTGAAATATACTGCTGGATCTTTAATATCGTGGGCCTATTTTTTTGCTGGAGGTCCTGGACATCTTGTTCAGATACATGGCATCATGTAAATATCAACATAAAAAATCAAAACCTGACGGTCTCTGCTAGAAATCTTATAATGGGCCGTGGTCGGATCTTCCATCAGGACAATGATCCAAAACAAACATCAAAATCAACACAAAAATGTGTCACTGAGCACAAAATTAAGTGGGGTGAATCGAAGAGAAGAAGCACCAACATGGATCTGGGAATCTGCAGGATCTGGAGAGATTCTGAATGGAGGAATGGTCTCTGATCTCTTGTCATGTGTTCTCCAAACTCATCAGGCATTATAGGAGAAAACTCAGAGCTGTTATATTGGCAAAATGAGGTTGCAGAAAGTATTTAATAAAAGGGTGCGAATAATTATGGCCAATGTGTTTTGGAGAAAATATTTATTTCATAATGTGATTTTTCCCCTCACTTTCAATTATTTGACTTCAATGAAAGGTAAGATTTTCGCGAATTTGTTTATTTGATCTATACAGTGCATGTGATCTGTGGTTTTCCCTGTAGCGTTACTGTGCAAAAACTGTTAAATTTTCAAAAGTATGATCTGTATGTGAAATCTGAGGTCAAGTGTTGCAGCATTGATTCATTTCTACTTTATACTGAAATACAACTCTGAAGCACCTGACACGTTGTGATTGTCAGGCAGACCTTTAATGAAAATGATCGGTATTCACATAAACACAAACACACAAATCACCACTCGAGGCAGGCAGCCTTTAAACTGATGCCAATTTGCCTTTTACACACCAGAGATTTATTGAATCTGCAAGGCTGAAAAAAAGAAGAAAAAAAACACACTCGCAAAGAAAAGAACCAGCAGGGGTTA
Organism: Gila orcuttii; assembly: GCA_026230005.1. Taxonomy (NCBI): domain Eukaryota; kingdom Metazoa; phylum Chordata; class Actinopteri; order Cypriniformes; family Leuciscidae; genus Gila; species Gila orcuttii. The sequence continues at coordinate 18,772,772 of JAPDVR010000009.1, forward strand.
AAATCAATCTGCAGATTAGAGTGAGCCGTAAGCAAGAAAGTGTGAGTGGAAAAAAAGTTTTCCTCAAGTAAGTTTAACTCCATATAATAGCACTGGAAATTCTCCAGCTCTCAGCAGAGGCCTTTACCCAGTGACTCTGCATCTTATTTCTGTTGCAACAATAAATCAGCTCTCATTCAGCATTTCACCCCAGTAGCTCTAATTCATTAGTCTACTTTCTTGTTCCACATCAATACCCACAGTTCATTATCTTTCCCTGGCTGGTCTACATTAGGCAATAGAACGCTAAGGACCCAGAGTGCAGCATGGAGGAAATTGATGCTACACATATACAGCCTTTAAACTGAACAACCCGTACCTGTGTAGGACATGTCAAGGAATTAGCTTTCATTGTAAATTGTGCTTCGGAAATAAAAGATTCCCTGGAATCAAATCATTCCGGAGGGGAAGGGCTCGATCAGATCGCAATTTGATCAAAATGCAGAAAATATGTTTTGAAATAAGCAATAATTCAGAGACCGAGGCACATGAATTGCTTATGTGCATTGTGCAGATTAAAAAAGATGAAAATCTGTCACCCAGCCCTGCATTATCATATAAATAACCAAGTAGACACAAGTGAATATGATCAATAAAGAGTGCATGTTTTGGGAGGTAGCAAAGGAGGAAAGAAAGACTTAAACGGAGGGAGAATTGCATATTGATTCGCAGTGATCATTTACAATCATATTAAATCGTCATGGAAACAAACAGGACAACTGTTGGGGCATTTGCACAGAAATCATCTATTTGCATAAGCCAAACCCTTTCTCTCATGACAAACACCCAGCTTATGAATACACAGATGGATTTGGACTGCAACCAGCTCCTTGTTTCAGTTGCATCAGCGGATGCATTCAATCATCCTGAAAGGGTGTTTTAACTAGGTGATTGGATGGCCTTTCCAGGTTGTAGCGCAGGTCTGCAGAGCATGTTTACAGGGGCTGGATCCTCCTCCTCGACAGACCCTCATAAAAACCATAATCCTTTATACTGACAGGGCATTTTGCTGCAGGCCTGACAAATATCTCCCCAATCCATAAAATGCCTGTGCAGGTTTTTCCAGCTGGTACAACAGAAAAGGTATTGTAAACCTGCAGTGCTCCTCGATGCAGCGTTTCGACAGAAAGCTGCTTGATGTTTAAACCCTTATCTTGCAGCATTTCAAATGTCATTGGATAGTTTGATGGCATGTAATCTCAGGAGGGCGCATGCTATTTTGTGAATATTCTATTATTTCTTTGTTTGATGTTGTTGGGCTAAAAATTTCATGCGATATGTATTATGAATGAAATAGTTTCACCTAAACGTGACCTGCAGAAGCAAACGGAGCAAACTTCAGGACTGAAACGGCGGGCCGGATCAATGTTTTACCGTAAACGCAGGCAAATCCCACTGAGTAGATGCGTGAAATGCTGTGTGTTTTTCGAGCTAAATCGCATCTCCTGTGGAGAGTATTAATCAGACTGTTTACCGGCATCGTTCATGCAGTTGATTGGGAGACAATAGGATGCAGCTCAATTTACAGCTAATTACAGTTTTAATGTGTATTATTAAATACATTGCCATGTCCCAATTAGTAGAAGCTGGGCTCATACATCACACTAATTGATATCTAGCCAGTGCAGCACTAGTGTCTATATTGCAGGAGAATTCCCAGAGTAGCACACATGGCCGCTGAGTGAATGTGTGAACGGAATTATTGTCATGTTTTTATGTGTACCACAGAAGCAAAGGATTGCAGAGCAAAAATAATGACTTTTCTTCTTTAAATCAACACACATCTAGAATAGCTATTTACTAGCTTTAGGAAATCGTGGTTTTGGGGAGATACACCTAAAAACACTTAAAAGAAATCTGTTATTTGCAAAAGACAACTTGCAGTCAGAAATTGACTGTAAAAAAAACCCCACAGTAACAACATGAAGGCAGTTTATATATATTATTATAAAGTTATGTTACTTTATAGTAAATGGAAATATAGTACACTGTCTTTTCATTAACCAGGACTGGTGAACACGTGGACAGCTCACAGTGTTATAGAAAAAAAAACATCAGGGTAACAATCATTACACTAAAGTAATGCAATAAAAACACATTTAAAAACAAAACGTATCACACAAACCCCCCTTATTTACACAACTGATAACAAATAAGAGACAGACACTGAAGACTACTACGGAGCAGAAGACCTCCAGGGTGGAGAAGACAGGGCAGGAGACCACCAGGGCGGAGAAGATAGGGCAGGAGACCTCCAGGGCGGAGAAGATAGGGCAGGAGACCTCCAGGGTGGAGAAGACAGGGCAGGAGACCTCCAGGGTGGAGAAGATAGGGCAGGAGACCACCAGGGCGGAGCAGACGGTGCAGGACACCTCCAGGGTGGAGAAGACAGGGCAGGAGACCTCCAGGGTGGAGAAGACAGGGCAGGAGACCTCCAGGGTGGAGAAGATAGGGCAGGAGACCTCCAGGGTGGAGAAGACAGGGCAGGAGACCACCAGGGCGGAGAAGATAGGGCAGGAGTTCCAGGGTGGAGAAGACAGGGCAGGAGACCTCCAGGGTGGAGAAGATAGGGCAGGAGACCACCAGGGCGGAGCAGACGGTGCAGGACACCTCCAGGGTGGAGAAGACAGGGCAGGAGACCTCCAGGGTGGAGAAGACAGGGCAGGAGACCTCCAGGGTGGAGAAGATAGGGCAGGAGACCACCAGGGCGGAGCAGACGGTGCAGGAGACCTCCAGGGTGGAGAAGACAGGGCAGGAGACCTCCAGGGTAGAGAAGACAGAGCAGGAGACCTCCAGGGTGGAGAAGACAGGGCAGGAGACCTCCAGGGTGGAGAAGACAGAGCAGGAGACCTCCAGGGTGGAGAAGATAGGGCAGGAGACCACCAGGGTGGAGAAGATAGGGCAGGAGACCTCCAGGGTGGAGAAGACAGGGCAGGAGACCTCCAGGGTGGAGAAGACAGGGCAGGAGACCTCCAGGGTGGAGAAGACAGGGCAGGAGACCACCAGGGCAGAGCAGACAGCGCAGGAGACCTCCAGGGTGGAGAAGACAGGGCAGGAGACCTCCAGGGTGGAGAAGACAGGGCAGAAGACCTCCAGGGCGGAGCAGACGGCGCAGGAGACCTCCAGGGCGGAGCAGATGGAGCAGGAGACCTCCAGGGTGGAGAAGACAGGGCAGGAGACCTCCAGGGTGGAGAAGACAGGGCAGAAGACCTCCAGGGCGGAGCAGACGGCGCAGGAGACCTCCAGGGCGGAGCAGATGGAGCAGGAGACCTCCAGGGTGGAGAAGACAGGGCAGGAGACCTCCAGGGCGGAGCAGGCAGAACAGGAGACCCCCAGAAGCCAGCCAGGAAGATGATGACCCACGAAGGAACCAATGGAGGAAGGAGCCGTTGTGTAGTCCTGCACATTGAGGTGATGGCTAGATAAGTGAACACCTAGGCAGAGTCCGATGGACTGAGAGACCATGAGACACAGAAGTACCAGGAGACCAAGGCGGAGCCGTGGTAACGAGCAGTCAAGATGGAGCCAGGATGCTGGAGGACTGAGGCAGAGTCTGTGTGAGTGAAGACTGAGGTGGAGCCAGAGGAGCCAGACGGAGCCAAAAGGGTGGAGGAACGAGGTGCAGCCAAAGTCCCGGAAGTGGAGGTTGAGCGACGACTAACCAAGGTGGAGCGGGAAGGATGATGGTAGTGCGAGGAGCCATGTTGGAGCCGACTGGTCGGCGGGCCGAGGTGGAGCTTTGGGTTCAAAGGTCTGAGATCGAGCCAGGGGATCTGAAGACCGGGGTCTGCTGAGGAGCCGTACACAGGGCTGGCACAAGCTCAAATGTCGCTCTAGGCAAAACACTGTCGTGCCGCCCCACTTCTAACTCACAATCTTTTAGATGCATGTGAAAGACTGGAGATTTTGTTAATTGTTAAAATTAGACTAAATCAATTTTTTTTTATTCTGCACTCATTCACTCGCTGGAAATGCAAATTCTGTATTATATTATATAATAAGTGGCACACGGAAAGCGGCAAATCTGTGGTAGTTCTGGTAGCGGCGAAGTGACGTGTGCCAGCAGTGCTCATACACCCAAAATCCCCTCACTTGCACGTGCATAGCTCTTCGTAGCAGTAATAAATATTATAAATATTAATGTTTTATAGCGTATATAAATATTATGCACACAAGAAAGCACGTGGCAGGCTTAAAAATCCTTACTCATCTCCAGCAGTAAAAGTCATCATCTTTTGTATTCATGTCCGGATAGTTTTGTTCGTTTTGATGACATTTTCGGATGTGTATCAGGTTGTTTTGAATGTAGACTGATGCTGCTTTAAGAGTGGGGTGCGGGAGTGGCACAATTAATGGGGCGATAACTTGTTGATAGTGCAATAATTCCAAACTAATGTCCAATAGGGTTGGGCGGGACCATCAGCGATGATGGAGAATCGGCGCTGTGCGAAACTAATTTTATATTACATTTTAGATCTATTATCAAGTTTTTAAATGCTACAAAAATGATACAAAAAAGTATAGATAAAAGTTCAGTGGTGACACTCTTGACAATGATAACAATATAACAATTTCATGGACAAATTGCATTTGTCAATTGAATGATCAATTTTTACTTGAGTTTGATATTGGTCAATGTCTCTTCTTTAAAACAATTTGTCACATTATGTAATGTTACATCTGGACCTATTTATTGATTTTTCTGAAACATATAACATGCCTTTAACAAACCAGCTTGTTAAAATTCCCCACTTCTGATGTGTTATAATTCTTTCTTTTTTTTTTTACATTGGCACCTGCTGTTTATGTGTTAGATATTTGTTAAGGTCCCCACAGAGTGTTGATTATAGCCTCATAAATTATCACCAACAGTCTCCATCTTCAGCCATTATGATGTCATAAGGCTGTGAGGAATGGGAGGTAAGAGAGGCCGGACGCTCTATCACGGAAGATAACACAACACAGCTGACGGACACTTGCGAATAAAGTGCCAGTGCCACTCTAAGACCACTTCACCCACTGTGATTGTGTTCTCTGTTCATCACAGCAGAAGAAGATAGAGAGGGAACCAATCAATACCCATTTCACATCTGCACCCTTGATGCAATCTTAATCAAAGGGCAGAACCCCTCTTTCACCTGTCATTCCTTCACTGACATCAGACCATCCTCTCACGGTCTGGTCCGTCTGTTGCCATGGTTGTGAGCGTGATTGCAGCTACTGCTGCAAAAATACAAACAGATTTTAATACACTGACTAAAAACACAATCAGTAATGTTAACTGGTAATGTAAATACCAGCAAATAATACAATGCATGAGATGAATGTCTGAAATAGTTTCGGGCTTAAAGTGGAAATCCTGTAATCATCTATAGTCCAGTCATTTTATGAAAAAAGGTTGAACAAATTGCAACAGAAGCAAACTCAACTGATTTTGTATCCTCAATATGTCCTGAGTAAGGGAAAAAAAGCCCCGAAGAATCCCATTAGGGGAAAGTTTCGAAAAAGACCCAAATATAGTCTATTCATTCGCCTATTCATTCTTTTTCTCACGTGAATAGGGTAAAAATTTTAACCTTTAGATATCACCATGAAAATTACTGAGTTGATGACTTACATCAAGACAAACAAAATAAATAGTATTTGAATAGTTTGTTAACATGGACAAACGGTGCATAATCTAATTACGTATGTGCTAATTCGCATAAATACCCAAACAGATCTAATAAACATTGGGTATAGCAGGTGAAAATGTCTTGTTGAATCTTGTTGACATATAACAGTAAACTACTTAATGTTAAGGTCTGAATGGAACCCATTTAGGCTATGAACATTAATACATAGAGGCAGGAAGAAATACTTTAGAAACCAGCCTTTATTAATTATTATTGCAGAGATGGGGTTTGGGCATTGAGTGCATTGTGTACGTAATTTGATTTTTTGATCCAGCCACTTTTTATTTGACCTACCTTTTGTCTTCTGCATTCTCCTTACCCTTATATCCTGTTCTTCCCCAAGACTCATCCCCCAGAAACAGTCCCACGGACCCAGTCCCAAACCCCATCTCTGCAATAATAATTAATAAAGCCTGGTTTCTAAAGTACTTATTCCTGCCTCTATGTATATTAATGTTCATGGGTAGCCTAAATGGGTTCCATTCAGACCTTAAGACCTAAACATTAAAACAAGATTCAACAAGACATTTTCACCTGGCTATACCCAATGTTTAGATCTGTTTGGGTATGTATGCAAATTAGCACATACGTAATTAGATTATGCACCGTTTGTCCATGTTAACAAACAATTTCAAAAAACTTGTAATACATTTTTTGTTTGTCCTGATGTAAGTAATCAACTCAGTAATTTTCATGGTGATATCTAAAGGTTAATGCCATCCCCCTAATGGGATTCTTTGTGGCTTTTTTTCCCTTACTCAGGACATATTGAGGATACAAAATCAGTTGAGTTTGCTTATGTTGCAATTTGTTCTAGGTTGACCCCCATTTTGGCTTAAAGCTCCAGTAGGTAACTTTTGTAAACAAATATTTGTTAAAACTGTCATTATGTCCTGATAGTTGAATATGAGACAGATAATCTGTGGAAAAAATCAAGCTCCTCTGGCTCCTCCCTGTGGTCCTATTGCCATTTGCAGAAATACACCGCTCCCGGTCAGAAACAACCAATCAGAGCCAGGAGGAATGTCTTAGCAGTGTCAATCACGCTCGTGTACGCGCTGATCACCCCTCTCTTGCACAGCGCGAGTGCGTACTGTCGTTCGTGACTCTCCTGTTCGAACTCATTCATCCAAATGAACGAATCTTTTTTCGAGTCATTTTGTTAATTCAACGAACGAAATGATTCGAAAAAAGACTTGTTCATTTTGATGAACGAGTTCAAACAGGAGAGTCACGAACGTGCATCACAGAACAGAGCAAGGCGAGCATTTGTGCTTATAAAACTTAAAGTTTTTTATTTATTTTTGAAATGACCGATCGTTTCGCTAGATAAGACCCTTATTCATCGTCTGGTATCGTTTAAAGCCCTTTGAAGCTGCACTGAAACTGTCATTTGGTCCTTAAACCGTTTTTGTCCCATTGAAGTACATAATATGGAGAAAAATCCTGGAATGTTTTCATCAAAAACCTTAATTTCTTTTCGACTTAAGAAAGAAAGACATGGACATCTTGGATGACATGGGGGTGAGTAAATTATCAGCAAGTTTTTTTTAAAGTGAACTAATCCTTTAACATTAGCTATATAACTTAAAGAGTGCAAGGTTATAAAGTTACATGTATTGCAAAATACATAATGATTTGAGGAGTAGGACCAAGTTTGTAGTCAAAGTATTGGCAGGCCATAGTCAATGTAAAGCATATTGTTGATCTTTCGTCCCTATTAGTGAATGTTCCATAACTGTTTATAATCTGCCGTCATCGGTGGTCCTGCTTACTAGCCTGCGCGTTCACGGCAGGCTGCGCTGTGGGGGAGGAGCTGTGGAGGGAGGGCTGTAGCGCAGCAGAGAGCAAGGGGGTTGGACCTGGAAGTTGTGCTTGTTCAAATTTTCAGGCTAAGTCAACATTTTCTCAAAACTCCCTACTGCAACTTTAAAATGACTGGACTACTACTCTCATGGTGTCATTTGAACCTGATATTTGTGTTTTTATTTTTACACAATCTCTGTCATTTAACCGATTATCCAGGCTGAATCTTGTATAAACAAGCTTGCATTTGCGATATATGCAAGAACCAATAAAGCAAACAAATCATTCTCACACTAAGCAAAGCCAACATATCTCACTCTAAATGCTCATTGGATGTGCCTTATTTGTGCTCATATATACTGTAAGAATATAGAGGCAAACACTGAATGTGGATAGCTGCTCAGAATATTTGGTCTTGGAAGAATTTCATAAGCAATGATCAATTGCATATTGAAATCTCAGTTGACTGAAGACGATGGTAACTCTGCACATCTGAGCCCAGTTTAAAACACTGCTGGAACTCTAGAGGGAACAAGAGATTTACATTCAAGTCTTTCTCAAAGAAACGTCTGAGGAGAAACTTCAGCAAAAGACTAATTTCATTGCAATAGCTGACATATTAATAAGATCTTATTTGTGACTTTTCTTTCGTAGATAGGCAGCCAAACAAACGAATGAACGAACAGAGGGACAGATAGACAGACAGAACAAACAAATGATAGATAGAATTAACGAATACACAGAATAAATAAAAGGGAAGGATAGATAGAACATATAAATGACAGACAGGTAGATAGATAGATGGATAGAACAAATGAACTGGATGGATGGATAAAACAAATGAACAATGGATGATAGATATATATAACAAATTAACAATGGATGGATGGATAGATAGAACAAATGAACAACAGACAGATAGATAAACAGATAGATAGATAGATAGATAGATAGATAGATAGATAGATATATATATAGATAGATAGATAGATAGATAGATAGATAGATAGATAGATAGATTGATAGATTGATAGATAGAACAAATGAACAGTGGATGGATGGATGGATGGATGAAAAGAACAAATGAACAATGAATGATAAACAGATATAACAAATGGATAGATAGAAGAAATGAACAGTGGATGGATGGATAGAACAAATGAACAATGGATAGATAGATAGATAGATAGATAGATAGATAGATAGATAGATAGATAGATAGATAGATAGATAGATAGAAGAAATGAACAGTGGATGGATGGATAGAACAAATGAACAATGGATGGATAGATAGATAGAATAAATGAACAGTGGATTAATGGATAGACAGAAGAAATGAACAGTGGATGGATGGATAGGACAAATGAACAATGGATAGATAGATAGATAGATAGATAGATAGATAGATAGATAGATAGATAGATAGAAGAAATGAACAGTGGATGGATAGATAGATAGAAGAAATGAACAGTGGATGGATAGATAGATAGAAGAAATGAACAGTGGATGGATGGATAGATAGAAGAAATGAACAGTGGATGGATGGATAGAACAAATGAAGAATGGATAGATAGATAGAATGAACAGATAGATAGATAGAACAAATGAACAACATATATAGATAGATAGATAGATAGATAGATAGATAGATAGATAGATCAAATGAACTGTGCATGGATGGATGGATAGAACAAATGAACAATGAATGATAGATATAACAAATAAACAATGAATGATAGATAGAACAAATGAACAGTAGATTGATGGATAGATAGATACATAGATAGATAGATGAATGGATAGAACAAATGAACAATGGATAGATGATAGATAGATGGACAGATAGAACAAATGAAGTGATGGCA